>JAULCF011230107.1:0-12456 GCA_032361265.1 Devaleraea mollis
GAACGAGTCGATTGTTTAGAGTCGGGGGTAATCGATTTCAATGAAATCACAACTACGGTTTATCTTTGCCGAGTAAATATTTCGATCCCCAACTGGTTGGTAGCTACAGAAAGCAACCTAAGCGTTAGCTTAGATGATTCTTAATGTCGCCCTAGAGAGTTTGTTTTTGGGTGGGTACAATGTGCCGGTATTTTATTGTTGTATGTCTATTGTACTTGTTCTGGCTCTATCACAATGGCCTCCCCCTCTCTTGTAATAAACCATCGTTCACTCACCCTCAAAGGATCGACCACTATGCCTACTACGGACGTTCACCCCTTCCCTCGCTACCCACGCCTCCCAACCTCCTTCACCTTCAACCCGACCAGCGACGCGCGGAGCACCGTTAACTGCACCCCGGAGGCCCTATCCGCCTTCCTCCGGGCGCTCGCAAAAGACCCCCCAGCGCCTCACGGCCCGTCCCCGCGAACTCGCGACTCGCCCCCCGGCTGCTTAAGCCATCCTCCCCCCTGAACCCATGCCACCAATCCACCCCCCAACTCCACCTACCTCCCCCAAGAAGCCCGTCACCCCCACCTACACTCGCCGCCACGCAGCAGCCGCCGCCGCCGCTGCTACCGCAGCCGACGACGCCGAGCGCCTCTTTGTCACTCCTCTCCGTCCCGCCCGCCGCACCCCACCTCCGACTTGCCATGAACCCCCCCAGCGCCGCCGAGGAGGCCGCCGCGGTCCACGTCGCCGAGCTCAAGGCTCGGTCGTCCACCGCCGCCTACCAAGTCCACGACCTGGGCCCATAAAGTTCGTCTCGAAGATGCCACTATCCTCAACCCCTCGCCGAGAACGCCGAGGAGTGCATCGCGGGTGTCCGCAAGGTCGCCACCCACCACGACTGCCTCGGCACGCTCACAGCCGGGCCCGCCAGCGACGACGACGCGGCGGGGAACAACGACCGCAACCTCCGCATGGTGCTCAAAGCTACCATGCACGAGGAATATGGCCCCAGTGCGACCTCCTCACCGCCGCCCAGTGCTTCGCCGATGCCATCGCTCTCGGGCCGATTCCCGGCACAGTCCAAAACAAGCTCGCCGCCGCCACCCGCGCCACCATTTCCACCGGCGACGTCCGAGCTTTCAGCTTTCTTTCCCCTCGCATCCTCCGTCTGGAACCGGACGAGCAGCACCCCGACTCCACCGTCCTCGCGCACCAGCGCATCCTCGAAGGACTTACGCCGAGACAGCGCAAGGACAGCGCCTACAACATCGCGAAGTGGGAGGACGCGGATACGGTCACCCGCGCCGAATTCCACCTCTTCGCGGCCGAGATCATTACCAACTCCGCCAAAGCGGGCGCAAACCCCTCTTCCTTCGCGGGAAGCGCCAGCGTGGGCGTCACGGTGTCCGGCAGCCTCCCCCTTTGCCCCTTTCACCCTCGAATCAACTACACCGTCGAATTCTGCGACGCCAACCTCGCGAACAAGGACCCCGCCGGCCGCGACTGCCGCCGCGCCGTCTATCGCCGTCTCGAAGACGTCCGGCAGCAGCCGTCCCCGTCCACCAACGCAGAATTTCAACTCAAGGACGCAAAAGAGACGATCTCCACCCTAGAGACCAAGATCAAGGAGTTGGGGCCCGGCCCAGAGGCTCTCGCCACCCACAGCCCGCCGCCGCTCGCCGACCCCGCGCCGCTGCCCGATTTAGAACCCCCCACCCTCATATCCGAGCTCTACCAGCTTAAGTCTCTCGCCTCTCTACAGCACATAAACGATCCCGCGCTCACTTCGCAATACCTCGCCCCCAGCACTATCATCGAAAGCGTCGCAAGAACAAACTTCGTGCGCCACGACGCTTCTCTATCCCACCCCATCGCACACCGGACCTCGCTGCGCACAGCCACGGGCAGTATGTCACAGAGCTCGTACTCCGTCGAGCTCCAGGTGACGCGCGGCACAGCGCTCATCTACTTGTCGGCGCTTGCCGTGCCTCACTTTGAAGACAACCTGATCTCGGTCAGGCAACTCGCCGAAAACACAACGCCGTCTTTACAAAAGAGAGCGTCTTCATCGCGCCGCGCCAACCGCAGCCCTATTCCACCACTAAGCCTTGATACAGAGGCGTCGACAACCTCCACACCCTCTCTTCTTCACCACAACCCATCCTAATCGCAGCCCGTCTCGTTTCCCAGTCTGCTCCCATCCGGCCCTCCATCAAACTCTCAACCACTCCTACCCCCAAGCCCTGGCGCGCTTCCGAAAAAATCCAGACGCCGTCCGGTACATTGTCGACCGCCTGCCCGCCGACAGCCCACCATGCGTCTCTGCGTCGCCGGCAAAGTCAAGCGTGCCCCCTTCCCTCTCAACACTTCCCCTCCTCGCCTCCTCCTCGACGCAGTCTTAACCGACACCACCGGCCCCATCAACACCCCCGACCCTGACGACAACCACTACCTCCAAATCACCGTGGAGGCCGCCACCGGACACACACAGGGCGTGCCGATGAATCACAAGTGCGAAGACGGCGAGGCCATTCTCGCCGCCATCATTCGCCTTCAGGTCGCCCTCGGCGGCCCCTTCAAGCTTGACCATGCCGACAACGCCAAGGAGTAGCACACCGCCCCTTCCTCGACGTCCTCCGCCGACAAGGAACCGCCATCACCACCACCTCCTGCAACGCCTCCCAGAAAAACTCCCTCGCTGAGCGTCAGGCCAACCAGTGGCCTGGGCTTCCGCCCGTCAGCACACAATTTCCCATTCTTCCACCAAGGCGTAATTTATCGCGTGTGATACGGGGGCCCGTGTGCTTACCTGGATCGCGTCCCGCGAGCTGCGCATACCAGTAGTCGCAAGGCCAGCTACGCTACGGATCGAAAAATTCCCGCCACTAAGTACCATGAGGGCCAAATCGTCTGCGACAAGCGCGACGAACTCCTCCTCATCACCGACAACTAGGGGGTCTTCGACATCTCGCACATCAACGGGCCCTCCAAGCGCACCAAGCACCTCGACGTCCGCCATTTCTACATCCAGCAGCAAGTGCTGTCCCGAGTGCTGCGGCTTACCCAGGTCCCAACCAGTGAACAATGGGCCGAAATCCTGACAAAGGCCATTGGTCGCGTACTTTTTTAGCGTGCTGTAAGTAACATCGGTATCCGATCACGTGATTATTCCCCATAGCGAACACGGGGTGTATCATCTTGTCACACATTCCCTCTCACACTGTTTGCTATGTGTCATCATCTCGTCACATTGAACTGTTAGTGTAAGCTCTAGGCTTTATCATACGCAACACCGCCGGCGCTCGCCAACGGTATAGCGCCCCGTCCCCCTCACCCTCTCTTGGAATAAACCAACGTTCACTCACCTTCTCATAATTCAAGTCTTAAATTTCAGGGTTATGCATATCCATTCCATTTTGGTATTGTTGCCAGTGGCTCCCATGTTGGCGCCACGTTAAGGTTGGTGGTGAGCCTCGACGTTGTCGATCCTTCGGCACATCGACGGCTTAAGACAAAAAACACTAGCCATGTTTTTGTCGAAGGTATATGCCTGATCTGCTGAGACGAGTAATTACCCCGCTCGCCGGTTAGTTATAGTTGCACTTTGGCAAACCCTTGATCATGTTGATCATATGATACTTTCTGAATTGGGCTTCCAAACGGGGCGTTACCAACGCGCGGTCCAAGTAGAAAGGCGCATGTTGCAGCCAATCTCTTACCAAACGAACATATAATGTCTTTGTTAACCTCCTGTGGTATACATGTATATAGGTTGCGGCGTTTGAAAATGTAGGTTGCTCATTTTGAGACTATGGTGTGGCCTGCGCAAATTTCATCTCTGTGAGAATTCCGTCAAAGAGGCCTAAGAAAGCGGATCTTATGAGGAAGAATTCAAATTTTCTCTCAAGCGGGCAGGCACTTCCTAAATGAGGGACCCTAGGCGTTCCTACGCATCCTTATTAAGGAAGCCTACCCACGCTACGGTCACCTCAAATGAGCGTAGCGTCTTCGACACGGATTTGAACTCGTCTACGAGATACAGTCAGACGTGCTGATCCTTCAGATAGTCTGTGAGGTTTTCATTGACTTCGAGGAATTAATAGCCATAAAAAGTCGTACGCGATACATGGATCTCGCGGATTTTGCCTAAAAGAAAATCTTCCTTTTGAGCGTCGAAAGGGTGATTTAAATTTCGTTACCATTGCCGGACGCGACCACATTATGGTAAGCTTGTTGAGCTTCTGTGGCTGTGGACATCCGACGAGGACATAGTCGCCAACTTCAAATTTGATCGACTGCACGTTTGCGCTTTTTTAGAGCATCTCCACCAATGGAACCAAAACCATGGTTGCAACCATTTATTATACAGTATTTTGGTTTGGTATCGAAAATCCCAGCCACCAACATTTTTTGAACCAACCAACGCACTGTAATTAGTTTTTTCAAAACCAAATCCGGTCCGTTGGTTTGGTTTTGGTCTAAATCAAACCAAATCCGCCCGATTTGGTTCAGATTTCGGCCAAAACCAAACCAAAACCAATTGAATTCGCCGGCATATGTGGTGTACAATGATCTTCTGCGGTCTCCCTTCATCAACTTCTTCAATCCACGGCCTGCTAGGCACAGAAGTGCTGTAGGCATAGAGCCAGCTGGCGTCTCACCTGCGCGACCGCGGGCGTGTCACCGACGACTCGCTGATGGAGGGTTATGGCTGGCAGATGTTTGAGCGGGACGCGATGACGCTCGCCTTTCCGACGCGATATTGGCGGGACACGATGGCGGCTCGCCGCGCTGGATAGCGCACCGCGGCGAACGTCGCGCTGCGGAGAACAGCAAGCCGCGGCGAGCTGCGCGTCGCGGCTAACTGCGCGCCGCGGCGCAAAAGGTGGACGGCGGGGCAGCGGAAGGCGCGGCGGGGCAGCGGAAGGTGCGGCGCGACGGACGGCACGCCGCGCCTGGTCAGGATACATGTTTACTATGGCGCGAAGCGGTGAGGCGGGTTTGCGCGTCGTGGCGTTTCGGCGGGCCCAATGCAACAATGCGACTCTTTGCGCGCGCACATGGAGCACGCATCGTGGAGGATACTTCCGCGACGAGATGAGACCGGGAGAATGAGGAGCAGAGGCGGGTTGACGATGGTTCTTGGACCCAAGCCGCTGAAGAGCAGTACTATTTTAATTGAGAAGTCACAGATGCGTCGAGCCCCACGCGCCGGCTAGGATGGCGAGGGGCGCTCCGAGTGGCGCTGTTGAGGAGGTACGAATTCTCCGCGGGCAGAAGTAGATTGTTGTTACGGTGCTGCTTTATTGGGTGAGAGCTCTTTATGTTTTGTTCTTACAAAGGTTATGGAAACGGGTTTCTTTAGGTCAATAAAGGTAAGCAATAATGATCGCTGTCGTTCTCGCTCCTCCGGCGTTTCAAAGTGGTGTTTACGGAGTATAATAATTGGAAGGTCCCCGCAAGTTCTGCGCGCACTATCTGTAGAAGGTTCCGCTCGCGATCTGTTGCGTACTACTGCAGTGGCGAGGCGAGGCGAGCTTCTGGAAGTGATAAAGACTACTTGAGTTTGCTTGGTTTGGTTCGCACCGGTGGATAGAGCACTTTTTAGCGGGAACCAAACCAAATCTTTGGTTTCAATTCTCACTGTAAGGCGAAACCAAAACCAAAACTCGAAACACGTTGCAAACGTTGCCGATTATTACAGTTTGATAAATGGCTGGTTTTTGGTTCCATTGGTGGAGATGCTCTTATGCCGTCTCGTCTGTTCCTCCCTGCGTGCGTTTGCAGATGCAGTTTCTTTCCTGGCCATGGAGTCAATTGGCTTTGCAATTACTTCATATAGCATTTGTTGGCGGGCCTTAACCATAGTTGATGTCTTGAAGGCCTCTCCCTCTCCCTGTTTCTGAGACAGAAACGTGACAGGGAATTCAGTTGGCTGCAGCTAATGTTTATAAACCAATCACCATCCCCAAAGCTGGGTAATAATATCACACCGCTGACTGAGTTTACGCAGTCAGCGGTGTGATGTTATTACCCAGCTTTGGGGATGGTGATTGGTTTATAAACATTTGCACAATTTTGGTGAGTCGCGGCCCAGACGACACACCAAGGTCGTACTCGGGCTTTATGTGAACATTTCTGTCTTGCAGATCTTCAAAAACTTCTCGAGCGAAATTCTGCGCTCGATCCACACTTTGCTGTGAATTATCCAGTGACCGAGTCAGAGTAGTATATTCTCTTTGATCTCGTTGGGTAGGCTCGGTGGCGTGCACCTGCAAGTGTAAACCGGAGTTCTTGGCTCCTCGAAGCGAGCGCAGAGCTTCATGAAGCGAGTGCGAAATGGCACTGCGGAACGTGGGAAAATTTATTGTCGTCCTTATGAGTTTTTCTCACTGATGGATTTGCATCACTGATGGCTTTTCGTCAGGCTTAAGTTGGATGTGTATGGGGCTGCTGTACATGGGGGTCTCTTTGTGAGTTCGGTTGAAAGCACTGACTTGCATTTTGCAAACGAACTCTCTACTTTGGCTTCGGCGTCATCAGGAATTTGCGCGGCGTAATGTGCGTCCGCGCGATATTCGCTGATGGCCATGTTGTCGCGGGCATGCATGCAATAAAACAATAATTTTCATGTTGAATATTCAAATTACCTATAGTGAGGTATATTGCTTTTACCTCGAGCGGACCAGCCTCTTTCAGCGGCGCTTGGGCTTCATGTTTGTGCGGGACGTAGGCGACAGCATTGGCCACTGATCTTAGCCGGCGAAGATTTCCCCTTGGAACTTGTAAATTATATTCATTGAGATTAATTCCGTTTAGCTCGTCGTAGCTGGCGGCCACTCACGCAGGGGCGTAAAAATCAACATCCTGCGTCAATGGCGTACGGAGGATCATCTCGGGGGCGACGGAGACGAGGAAAAGTGTACATTTTGTACTTCCAAGTGCCCAGCTTCCATTTCGATCTCGAGACGTCATACTGTGACGTGCTCGTGTGCCGTCTCGGTTTCTTGACCGAGAGAGGCAATGACGACTTGCGGCAGGAAAGGATTCCGTTTATAGCGGTATCTTTTCGCTTCGCGTCGGCTTAGATGCTTGTAACCGAGGAAGTTGACAACGGAGCCGGTGTAAGTTAGAAAATAAAAACGGGCATTTTCCACTTAGGACTTAGCCGGAACTTCGACGCTGTGGTCACTGTCTGCGTCGGAATGGTTTCCTGTTGCTTTGGAGTCGAGGATGCGAGGAATTTTGGGGTGATTTGATCCTTTGTCGCGTCCCCGAAAAACACCCCGACCACCGCGGTCTCCACGTCCTCTTCGGCCACCTCGACCGCCTCGGACGCCCCGGTTTCCTCGTCTGTCATGTTGACAGCCGTCTTTCTGCGTCTTGCTGACCGCACGATGACAGTGAAGGGCTTTTCCTTCCGTGATTTAACCCATTGCTTGCAAGTATCCCGCTTTGGAGGTTCGTCTAACGCCTTGCACTCGTGAACGTTTTGCGTTTCTTTGCACACATTCGTACCGAAAATGCATATAGACGGCGCTTTCATACTACGGTGGAGCGTGTGGTACCGCTCATGGATGTGGTAATTGTTAATAACAAGCCGTAGGCGGTTGTTCAGCTCCGCTCGCTGAATTAAGCGTAGTCGTCGCCATCACCCTGTTAACGTTTTCCAACTGGATGTGCAGCGTCACGCTGGCAATCACCTGTTGGAGTTTGATGCCGCGTTTGCGTGGATAATATCCCTGACGACTGTTGAGGCGGAAGTCTTGGTACCGCTTGCAGTTGTCTTTCGATGGCACAAGCATACTCGCCCCCACTGTTGAGATAGTTCCTCTACATGGAGAAATAGTGGGGCGCGTCGCATTTACGCTCCATAAAACCCTGCATGCCTTGCCGCTGATCCACATTGGTGATCAAGACTGTTGCTTTCTTGATGATGGCTGCATGATTTTTTGCGTGGATTTTTGCATCATTTGCGTTAAGCGCGAAACCATCAAGCTGGGGTGGCTTTGCGGAAGCAACGGTATATTTCATAAAGAAATTTCTCCGTTGCTTATAGCAAATCAAGCGGGGAGTCCCATGAACTATTTTGCATGTGGTCCGTGAGCGACATAGTCTCATTAAGGACCGGAGCGGGTTTTGAAGTGAGCGCAGATACTCTTCCGTTATGTTTGGAAGATTACGTTTGAGCCGTCTGGAACGACGCTCCCCGAAATAGCGAGAAATTGTTCTGTCAGGGTCCATCGTTTCTTTGAACGAGTGCGGCCTCGTCACTGTGTTCTTGGCGAGGTTACGATCCCTAACGCCGCGGGGGTATCGATAATAGTCGTTGAACCTCTCTTAAGGGTGTGTGCCCGCAGCGTGTGGTATTGGTTTTTGTTGGGGTGGGAATAGCCGCAATAGCGACCACCGATTGGGACGAGGAGTTTGTGAGTGGACCAGAATTTCGCAGAGCATCACTGTGAAACATTTCTGACTGTAAGATCATTGTTCGTCGGTTTGATGATTCATCCTCCCTACGCCTGTGATTGGAATTATACATAGACGAACTGCGCATGGACTCCCTTTAGGCGCGGCAGGCGGCTGCTCTGGTCTCGTACGCGTCGTATTCGTCCCTCTACCGTTCTTCATTTTCCGCGTCGCAGCGTTTGCTGTGCGCGTAATTGACTTTCCGCACGGGAGCGCCGGCGCTTAGCCTTCAGACTCGATGGCGGTGCGACCACTTCCACGCTGATCTTGCGTGCCGTGTGAGGTCTTTGACTCGTCACGGCTAGCATAGCTGCCGAATTGATCAAAGCCAGTAGACCGCAATGTTGTGCGATTTCTTTGTCTCGTCACGGCTAGCATATCTGCAGCGCTGATCATTGTCAGTTTCGCAATCAGCGTGCTGCTCACGCTCGTGACGGTAGTCGTCGTGCCGCTCGTCGTCGTGACGGCGGTCCGCGCGCCGTTGATGGTCGTGATCATTCTCTTCTGCGAAGTGTGTATGATTCTGACGGTATAGCGTGGGACGCTCCTACTCAACATGATCGGCAGGCTGGTTAAGCTTGTATCCCTGTTGGATGTTTCTATATCGGAATTAGGGCTGTGCCAGGCGCCCGCCATAGCCTCTTAGAGGTCGGTGCGGGGTCTGAGAATACCTCTGTGGGTTATCCTGGTAGCCTTCCTGCAGATTATCGTGGACATAGCCATCCTGTTGACTTGTCTGGCCATAGGGCATTGTACTTTGACGCGTATCCATAGCCGTCGCGTGCTTGCGCGTAGCCATAGCCATAATCCCGTGTATGGTTCTGCCTCTGTTCATATACAGGAATGGCCTCGTAATTCCTCGCCTGCCGTGCATAGCGCATTGGATCGGCATTGTCTTTGCTGTTATGTTGACCTCCAGTTACATTTTGTAACACGATCATCGTGTTCACATGTTGTGCCCCCGAAGTCTTTCGATCTTCGAGCATAATTTGCTTTGCTTTATTTTGCAATGAGCCTTCGGCACTGGGAATTTGTACCTTCCTATGTCCACCACCAAGCATTTTGCGTTGAAGGGGTCCGTCTGCGTACAGTTGCGGGGGGGAGGGTGGTTTTTCCTGAATCGAGCGGAATTTAAAGGTGATGATTCGATGCGGAAATTTTGACTACCGATACCGTTTTAATGCGTTTGGCTTTGTCAACTCGATAAGATTCGCGCCGGCGCCGACGCCTTTTCCGTCGGATGCCGAGGCGGTGGACGCAGACCTCCACGGGGGTGCGGCAGACCTGAGTGCCAAGCACCAGCGTCATCACGCCTCCGCGACACGCTACGCACAGCCTATGTCAAATACGCTCGCCCAGACGCAAATAGCCTCTACCGAACGGAGGGCCTACTTCCCATGGGCAAAAAGCTAAAAATGCCGCGCCCGACGCCGCCCTCCGCTGCAACGCGCCCAGCGCCAGCGCAGGTGCCGGCGCCAGAAACGCTGGCGGTCGGAACTACACGCGCAGCGCGCCGGCGCCGAATCCTTCTCCGGCGGATAGCACGCCTCTGACGGCCAAAATTCGAAAGAATTCGAAGGATTTATATAATTCAGCATCGCTTGGCCCTGCTCAAGAAGCCCAATTCGGCACCTTTCGAATTCTGGCCGGGTCGGATGGCGGAATACTGCTGATGTGGTTTTCTGAAACCTCAAACGGCGGCGCCGGCGGGGCAGATACAGACGTAGCGCACCAAAAAGGGCAGTCGCTGAAGCGGCGACTAGAAAGCGCCGACGCCGGAGACGAGCGTTGTCGCTGCTAAAAGCGTACAATCGAAAAACTGGCCGCAGTACCACCTTGGCCTGCCCGTGTCTTTGCGGCGCCGGGTCGCCGATCGGAGAGGCCGAGGAATCGGTGCATTTAGATAGCTATGGATGAATTTTACAGGTGTGACCACCGCCACGCACAGCGAGAGCAAGCATTTCGAAGAGAAGAGGCTCGTAGTCCTGTGCGCAACCTCGCATTGTACTAACAGAACAGTTTCAACCGAGAATGTTTCGAAAGAGAAAGCTCGGCGTACACTTCGGCGCAAAGCGCGAGGGAAGAAGATCGAGCGGTTATCACCGAGAAAGCTCGGCGTCCTGTACGCAGCTTCAAAAAGCACTACGTATAGCGAGCAAGCTCTTTTAATAAGAGGAAGCAATCCGTCAGGTGCATCTCGTATTTTACAAGCTCTTCCCAAAATGGAAGTCACGAATTTCTGATGCGTTCTCAGCGCCTAGACTCACTGTCAGGCGCTGCGTGCAAATCCAACATATGATATGTATATATAGTTTTTAATATCATCAGCGGTCAGAGGTCGTCGTGATGATTGTAAAGTCAATTGTTAACACAATGCGCCACAGCCACAGCGGCGGCAGAAACGACGGTTTGGTCGCAACAATTTCTACAGCCCTTCGTCCGGCGGGGGCGACGGGATGGAATTCAGTGGTGCCTCCGCAACATTTAAGCCCTCCACAACAGCGCTAGCTGATCACGAGGCGGCGGTTTTCATGTCAGTCAACCTGGCTTGAAGACAGCGCGCCTCACCGACAAGCTTTCGAAGAAATAATCTGTCGAGTACGCACGCTCGCCTGCAAACTTTTCTGAGCAGAGAAATGCGGCGAGCGGCGCAGACGTCTCAACGGGGAAAGGCGCTGCGAAAATGCAGCGCGCCTCATTGCCAAACTTACGATGCCAAGCCTCTGTCGAGCACGCACGCTCGTGCGCACATTTATTGTGGAGAGAAAGGCGGCAAACGTCGCGGTCCGCGCGATGATCGTCAAGAAGATCGCCAACACAATGCGCCGCGGCCACAGCAGCTGCAGCGACGTCGTTCAGGTGGCAAAACTTCTTACAGCCCGCAGGACGGCGAGGGAGACGGAAGGGCCTGCAGTGGCGCCTCCGAAAATCCACACCCGCCCTGGCAGCACTTGCTGGCCACGGGGCGGCGGCTTTCATGTCAGATAACCTGGCTTGAAGGCAGTGCCCCTCACTGAAAAGCTTTCAAAGAAAGACTCTGTCCAGAACGCACGCTCGCGCGCGGAACTTTCTCTAAACAAAGGGAGGCGGAGATCGGCGTAGACGTAGCCGCGACAAAAGGCGCTGCGACAGCGCAGCGCGCCTCATAGACGAGCTTCCGAATCAAAGCCTCGCTTGCGCACTCACGCTCGCACGCACATATCTCGAAAGAGACAAAGAGGGCGAGCGTCACGGTCGTAGTGTTGTCAAGGCGATCATCAGCGCTATACCACGCGGCCTCAGCGATGGCAGCGACGAATGTTAAGTCGTAACCATTGCTGAAGCCCGCAGGACGGCGAGGGAGTCATGAAGGCCTTCAGTGGCGCCTCGCAAATGTAAAGCTCGCCAGCCCCGCCAGCACTCGGATGACCTCAGGGCGGCGGATTTCATGTCAGCCAACCTGGTTTGGAGATAGCACGCTTCACAGACAATCTTGCGAAGAAAGACTCAGTCGGGAACGCAAGCTCGCGCGCATATTCCTCTGAGTAGAGGAAGGCGGCGAGCGGCGCAGACGTCTCAACGGCGCAAGGCGCCGCAAAAAAGCAGCGCCTTAGTGGCAAGATTCTGAAGCAAAGCCTCTATCAGGAACGCACGCTCGCGGGCACATCTCTCGGAGAAGAGAATGGCGGTGAGCGACGCGAACGTATAAGCGACGCAGTGCCCTGCGACATCGCAGCGCGCCTCACCGAGTAAGGCATGCCCCTTCCCACTAAACTCGGGCCCTGTGCGGTTTGGAGTTGTACATGGCTCGAGCCACCAAATAACACGCCTCCATGAAACATCCGGAAGGGGAATGGAATGTGGAAGAGATGATGAAGGCCAGCGAAGAGGCAGACGAAGAGGTGGAGCGCCTCTAAGCAGAGCCTCGCGCCTCGGAGCAAGAGATCGGCACCAGCTCGCGCTCCAACCTCGTCAGCTAAGAAAAGTTGGGCAAGGGGCGCCGCACGTGCGGCGCCC
>JAULCF011231218.1:0-36980 GCA_032361265.1 Devaleraea mollis
ATCCTGCATCCGACACTCGATTTCAGGGAAGGTAGTATTTCGGTGAATGCAATTTCTTCATCAGCGACGACTGAAACCAATGAAGAAAATTCAGCCGCTCGATAAGTGATTTGCATTTCTGGCTAACGTAAAAGAGCAGCCGCACCTGAGCGAACATAAAACCCCGAATTCAAAAACAAACTCCCAGAGCGAGAGGTGTCGGTCTGTCTCGTCTTGTTAGCGATTGCTGGGATGCTCAACGGCTTCGATTTTACTGTAGTCCATGGACTCAGCAACTGACTTTGCGGATGGAGTGTTGAGCATGAGAGGATCAGGTAAGACACTAATGCGTGTGAGATCTAATCTATCTGCGTCCCAGCAACTTCGGATAGTGAGGTCGTCATGATACGTCGTGTCAGTATGATGAGAGCAAGAAAATGTGAGCAGTCGCAGCTGATCTTCTGTAATTGCAAGGCGGCCAGATGAATGAAACTCTCTAGCTAGAGAAGCTCCTCTCGCTCCATGCTCAGGATCTTCGAAGTCGTTGATTCGTTGTGAATCATGAAACAGCGCGAAGAGACTAATCACTTCCACATCTCCACCATCGTGTGAAGCGATGAATAGCCCATTGCGTTCGACTCTCTGCCAGTGCTGAAGCCCGTGGACGCTAAATTCGATGTGGTGCTTCCTAGCAAGCACATCTTGGACGAGACTATCGTCAGCGATCGGGTGTGCGAAGAGCATGATTTTATTCGCTAACGTCCTAGCATATCCACTCACTACCAAATTTTAATATGAAAACACAAAATAATAAACAAACAACTAATGACTCAACCAAAACCAACCAAGGTAGCGGTAGTGAGTTGGATACTGCGCCTTGTTCACCGTCTTGGTTTGAAAGATTGTCGAATAAACAAAAAGATGTGGTAAAATCAGCAATCGATAAAATGCAACTTATTGGGAAGATTCCCGCTGACGTAATTCAGAAGTCAACAACGAAAGGTAAGACAGATTACTCCCAAGTGCTTTCTCAGATTGAACGACCTTCTGAATTTCCGAATATTCCTGCTGGTTCAGATCCAGAAGATTTTTACGCCCCTCTAAAATTTCAGTCATAACTACATCTTGTTTAC
This sequence comes from Devaleraea mollis, assembly GCA_032361265.1. NCBI lineage: Eukaryota > Rhodophyta > Florideophyceae > Palmariales > Palmariaceae > Devaleraea > Devaleraea mollis. The sequence continues at coordinate 1,113 of JAULCF011231218.1, forward strand.
CTAATTTTTCCATATTATTGTGGATATATAATAAACAACGATCTTGCTCTTTCTTTAAATGTTCTATCGGGAAATCTGTAGTATCGGAGAATGGGTTATCGTTAGTCATGTTTCTTATTTCTGGTGAACAGTATTTATTAGTGTCACGAGGATTGAGCTTAACTCGTCTATCAGGGATTCCCCTCACTTACGATTTGGCGCTCAATCCCTGTTTCTAAGGGGAAGGTCTCCCCTTTCAGTTAGAGATCCTACGGGAAGGTAAGACTTCGTCAATGTCCTTTGGTGATTTCTGATAGACCTATTAAGAAACGGGAACCTACAGCTCAGTTAAGTTCTTTTGAACGCTTTTTTCTGGACGAGAAGATTCGGGAGTGTTCATTTGATTAATGGCCATATTAAAGATGAGATGCTGCTGGAGAGAGGATCTTGCCGCTTTCCGAGGATTAAGCCTCAAGGATAAGGGGAGATTCACAACCCTGCTGGAATGGATGGAGAATTTCCGCCTCAGGTGTGGCCACGAAGCGGGGCGAGAGGCTGCTGAGTTCTTTTGGACAGAAGAGGTGAAAGGACACGGAAGGATCAGGGAGGATTGGCAACTCGATCAATGGTCGGCGGCCATCAATTGGTATCTAAATTGGCTAAAGGCATGTGAAAAGGTGGGCTCAGATCATCGGAGTTTACAGGAACGGATGCGGGTCGCTGTGCAGAAGGCTGGTGCGAGGCGGGGTCTGGCGCCCCGGACAAAGGAATGCTACGGGGCGTGGGCGGCGCGTTATGCGACCTTTGCTGGAACAGCGGAGAAGGCTACGGAGGTCGCTACGGCAACGGCGTTTTTGACGTCTCTGGTGACGGAGGAGGAGTGTGCTTATTCGACTCAGAAGCAGGCTCTCAATGCCCTTGCTTTCTTCTTCAAACAGGTTTGTAGAGTTGAGGATCCGGTGTTTAAAGTGAAGCTGCGGAAGACGGAACAGCGGGTGCCGGTGGTGCTATCGATTGGGGAGACCGAAAGGCTTTTTGACCAGCTTGATGAGCGTTATCAGTTGGCGGCGAAGCTGCAGTATGGGACGGGGCTACGTTTGAGTGAGCTGCTAAGGCTGCGGGTCAAGGATCTCGATCTGGAGCGCGGGACGGTGACGGTCCGTGGTGGGAAAGGTGATAAGGATCGCGTGACGGTGCTCCCGAACAGTCTCAAGAGAGAGTTAAAAAAGCAGGTGAAGGAGGCGCGTGATCTTTGGCAGAAGGATCGGGAGGCAGGGCGTCCGGGGATCTTTATTCCGGGGGATCTGGGACGGAAGTTTGCGAAGGGGGGTGAGACTTTTGAGTGGTTTTATCTCTTCCCTGCGGTGCGGGAGTCGAAGGATCCTGAGACGGGAGTTGTGAGGCGACATCACTTGCATGGTAGCGTTTATAATAAGGCGATTAAGAGGGCGGCGCTAGATGCTGGGATCGAAAAACGGGTCACGAGCCATGCGCTGAGGCATAGTTTTGCGACTCATTTGTTGGAGAGCGGGACTGATTTAAGGACGATCCAAGAGTTACTGGGTCATGAGGATGTTACGACGACTGAGATTTATCTTCATGTCTCGATGGGAGCGAATGGATTGGGGGTGGTGAGTCCGCTGGATATGGTGGTCACGTAGAGGCCTGCGGCCCACGTGATTGCTCGTTGGTTGACGGGGGTAGAGGGTGGGTGGATGCAGGGCGATCACGCTAGGGAGAATGGCGCCCGGTTAAGAGTGAATCGAGGGATTTTACCGCAGAGGCGCAGAGGCCGGGGAGAGTCGCGGAGCATCACAGAACCGGTTATTTTTCTTCTTCTGCGTCACTCTCCGACCTCTGCGCCTCTGCGGTTATTTTACGGTTAGGCCCCTTAACCGAGTGCCATTCAAGCTAGGGAGTTTTTTAAAGCGACCTCGTCCGGTCGAACCTCTCGCTTGATGGTTTTTAACCACGAATTTTTACGAATCACAATTGATGGGGGTTGTTTGCTTCCAAGACTCTCATTCCAAGGCTTCAGGATTTGTGAAAATCCGTGAGATTCGTGGTGAGTCCCCTTCCCTGCCCCGTCGATCTTCCGTGTCATCTGTGTATTCTGCGGATTAGAAATCCCCGCATCCAAGACGGTGTGCCCCTTGGGTATGCGTCGGGAATCTTTGCCTAGCTTGATCGCCCTGGGGGGGAATGGACAAATGAACGATTGGCGGGGTTGGGGAGAGGTTTTACGCGGAGAAGCGGAGGGTTTTTTTGGGCTTGGTTGAGGGGGCTTGTGGGGAGAAATGAGTTCGTTCGATAATCTTCTGAATCGGCGGATGAATTCTAGGGGGCTTGGTTGGGGGAAACGGGGCGGGACGCCCGTTCTCCATAGTCTTGGTTGGGGGCTAGATAAGGCGGGGATTTTTGATGCAACAGGGGCAAAACGGGGTGAGCCTTTTGGCAAATTTTGAGGGGACCTTTCCTAGCGGGCGCTGAGGATGAGGTTTAGGACTTCTTCGCGGGAGGCGGCGTTTTGGCGGAAGATGCCGCGCATGGAGGAGGTGACGGTGCGGGCACCGGGTTTGCGGATGCCGCGCATGGACATGCAGAGGTGCTCGGCTTCTAGGACGACGGCGGCGCCGCGGGGGGCGAGCTTTTCTTGGATGGCGTTGGCGATGTCTCCGGTGAGGCGTTCTTGGACCTGGGGGCGGCGGGCGAAGCCGTCGACGAGGCGGGCGAGCTTTGAGAGGCCGGTGATGCGGCCATCGCTTTTTGGAAGGTAGGCGACGTGGGCTTTGCCAAAGAAGGGGATGAGGTGGTGCTCGCAGATGGAGTAGAAGGAGATGTCACGGACGACGATGATTTCGTCATGTTCGACGGCGAAGGTTTTGTCGAGGTGGTCGGCGGGTTCTTCTCTGAGGCCGCTGCAGATTTCGCCATACATGCGGGCGACGCGTGCGGGGGTGTCTAGGAGGCCGTCGCGCTCGGGGTCTTCGCCGATGGCGATGAGGATTTCTTTGACGGCGTTTTCGATGCGCTGGTGGTCGATGTCTTGGGATTTACTCATGACTAACTGGGGGGAGGATACACGAGTGGGGGGGATTTGGCGAGAGTGGTGGCATTTAGGAGGCGGGAGGTGGTTTTTTCCAAGGGAGCTTGCCTCGGGCGAAGGGTTTTTCGACGAGGAGGTAGAGGATGCCGCAGAGGATGATGATGACGCCGGCCATGGCGAGGATGAAGAGGCCGGCGAGGGGCCAGTGGCCCTGGAGGTGGGGTTGGAGGGGGCGGATGATGTGGGGGCCGAAGAGGGTGTGGATGAAGAAGTTGTGGAAGAGGTAGATGGTGTAGCACATCATGCCGGTGGCGGTGGCCCAGCGGTTGCGGAAGATGCGGCCGAGGGTGGGGCCGGCGAGGACGCACCAGAAGGCGAGGAGGAGGAGGAAGGGGCGGGGGCTGATGGGGAGATGGAAGTCGAGGAGGATGAAGACGGCGATCCAGGCGGGGATGCCGAGGAGGTCGGCCCAGCGGGTGCCGCCTTGGTCACGGATCTGGCGGAGGCGGGGTGAGAGGTAGAGGTCGGCGAGGAGGAGGCCGGGGAGGAACCAGTTGAGCTGGCGGAAGACGGTTTGTTGGAGGAGGGAGTGGTTGATGGCGGGGAAGTTGCCGCCGAAGAGTTGGTCGACGGTGAGGATGCCTATGATGAGGAGGGCGCGGCGGGGGAGTTTTGGGAGAGCGAAGATGCGGCAGAGGAGCGGGACGAGGAGGTAGAATTGGACTTCGATTTCGAGGGTCCAGGCGACGAAGAGGAGGGGGTTGTGTTGGCCGTCGTAAATGAGTCCGTGGGCGTAGATGAGTCCGGCGGCGTAGTTGGGGAAGCGGCCCATGAAGCCGTTTTGGTAGAGGGTGAGGGAGAGGATGAAGAAGAAGGTGAGGGCGATGATGTAGGGGATTTCGATGCGGATGAGGCGGCGTTTGAAGTAGTGCCGGACGAGGGGTTTTTCTTCGTGGTGGAGGTAGTGTGCGGCGTATGGGAGGGCGAGGACGAGGCCGGAGATGAGGAAGAAGATTTGGACGCCGAACCAGCCGCGGCCGATGAGGGCGTGGGGGGCGTGCTTGAGGGCTTCGGCGGGTCCGGCTGCGATGAGCTGGGGGATGGTGGTGGGCTCGTTCCCTGATGTGAAGAAGCCGTGGGAGTGGAAGAGGACGACGAGGATGACGGCGAGGCAGCGGAGGCCATCGATCTCCGGGAGGTAGCGGCCGGAGGAGGTTTTGCGCTGGAAGGGGGCGAGGAGGCGGGTGGACCAGGAGGTCATTTTCTTTTTCGTTTATGGTCGCGGCCGAAGTCGCGCTTTCTTTCACGATTTGCGTCGCGTTTTTTTTCGTTTACGGTGTCTTTTTTCTTTTCCTCCTTGGGTGGCTCGGGCTCGGGAGCGGCGGCCATTTTATGGAAGGTGGCGGGTGCGGGGACCTTGAAGGTCATGCGTTTTCCGCTGTAGGGATGGTCGAAGCTGAGGATGTGGGAGTGGAGGGCGAGGCGTTTGTTATCGCGGATTTTGCGGCCGTATTTGCTGTCGCCGACGATGGGCCAGCCTTTGTCGGCGAGGTGGACGCGGATTTGGTTTTTGCGGCCGGTGAGGAGGAAGATTTCGAGGAGGGTGCGCTTGTCGACTGCTTTGACGGTGCGGTATTTGGTGGTGGAGAGCTTGCCTTTGCGTTTGTCGGGGGTGGAGTAGACACGGCGGGCTTCGTTTTCGGTGAGGTAGGTCTCGATGGTGCCGGAGGCGGGGTCGGGGTGGCCTTCGACGAAGGCGAGGTAGGTTTTCTCGGCTTTTTCCCAATTTTCTTGGAGGGTGAGCTTGGCTTTTTCGCTGCGGGCGAAGACGAGGGCGCCGGAGGTGTCACGGTCTAGGCGGTGGACGATGAAGATGCGTTCGTGGGATTTGTAGTTTCCTTTTTTAACGTAGTCGTCGAGGGCAGCGTGGGCGGTGCGGCCGCCATCGCGGCCGGTGCCCATGGTTAGGAGGCCAGCGGCTTTATTAACGACGATGATGTCGCGATCTTCGTGGATGATGTCCAGTCCCATGGGCTGGTGCTTTCTTCGTGTTTTTTTCTTTTTGTCATCGGCCACGTGAGAGCTTTGGCAGGATTTTGGAAAAGGGAAAGGTGAACGGACCGGTTCCCTCTTGATTTTTCTGTTCGAGGCGGCACCGTCTCTCCATGTCTTACGATCTTGTCGTTATCGGTGGTGGCCCTGGCGGATACGTCGCGGCGATCCGTGCTGGTCAACTTGGAAAAAAAGTGGCTTGTGTTGAAATGGAGCGCGCGGGCGGAACCTGCCTTAATTGGGGATGTATCCCGACTAAAGCGCTTCTTAAAAACGCTCATCTTTATCATCAACTTAAACACGATGCGGCGAAATTTGGCCTGAGCTTTGATAATCTTGATTATGATTGGTCGAAGGTTGTCGGTCGCTCGCGTAAGGTTTCTAGCACTCTGGCTGGCGGGATCGAGTATCTCTTTAAGAAGAACAAGGTCGATTATGTGAAGGGCTTTGGCTCAGTGGCAGCGAGCGGCAAGGTCGAGGTGAAGAAGGAGGATGGCTCGACCGAAATCTTGGAGACCAAGAACATCATCATTTCCACTGGCGCCAAGTCCCGTGAGTTGCCAGGACTCCCCTTTAGCGGGACTTCGGTGATTTCCTCGAAAGAGGCGATGGTGATGGAAAAGCAACCTCGCTCGATGATCATTATCGGTGCAGGTGCGATCGGTATGGAGTTTGGCTACGTTTACAACGCCTTCGGAACGGAGGTTACGATCGTGGAGATGATGCCAAATTGCCTTCCTGTGGAGGATGATGAAGTGGGTGATGCGATCACGAAGAGTTACAAGAAAGCGGGTATTAACTGCCTCACTGATACGAAAGTCATCGCGACGAAGGACAACGGATCATCCGTGACGATCACGGTCGAGAACGCAAGCGGTAAGAAGGAAATCACGGCTGATTCCTGCCTGGTCGCAATCGGAGTGGCTCCAGTCCTACCTGGTGGACAACAGCCTGCGCTCACTGACCGTGGCTGGGTCCAGATCGATGACCGCTACCAAACTTCTATCCCGGGTGTGTATGCGATCGGTGATATTTCAGGGCCGCCTTGGCTCGCTCACACTGCGAGCTTCGAGGCGATGCAGTGTGTGGAAGGAATGTTTGTCGAGGGTCACGCTGTGAAGCGCGTCGGCGACTTCCCCGGCTGCACTTACTGTTACCCTGAAGTGGCATCTGTCGGTAAGACTGAGCGCGCGCTTAAGGAGGAAGGCACGGCCTACAAGGTCGGCAAGTTCCCCTACCAAGCACTTGGAAAAGCACAAGCTAGCGGCGAGACCGAGGGCTTTGTGAAGCTTCTCTTTGGCAAGGAGCATGGCGAGGTTCTAGGCGCCCACATTATTGGTGAGAATGCTACGGACCTCATTTCTGAAATGGGCCTCGCTCTCTCGATGGAAGCGACCATTGATGATATTCACGCTACCATTCACGCCCACCCGACCCTCGCCGAGGCCATTCACGAGGCGACCTTGGATGCTGACGGCCACGCCATTCACTTCTAACCGATCCCCTTCTGTGCCCGCTCTGCCTTCTCGTTCTTCTCAACCTCCATCTCGGAGGTCCTCTTCTGGATCTGCGATGTGGCACTGTGAGATTGCGACGCAGGGGCACGGGCCCATGAGCTTCCGTGATCTCAGGTTGATGGCACTCAGCGATCAGCTTTTAGGCCACCACCGAGTCTGGCAAGAGGGAAGTGCGGAGACACAATCTGCCTCTTCGGTGATGGGCCTCATTCCCGCCCCAAAAAAGGAAGCCCCCGCACCTCCTCCCTCTGATGTGAGTGATGCTGATCCGTATGCCACGCCGAAAGTCCGCACGATTGCAGATGGCCCTCCGGGTGGACTTTACCTTCCTCATTTACGCCGGACCAATTTCCCGATCTTCCTTCTGGTGCTTGCGATCACCGGTGGGCTTTTTTATACCGGATGGACCATCACAGATCCTGATACCAAGCCGATTATTTATTCCCTTGCGGGACTTGGCTTGGCCTTTTGGTTATTTCTAGCCGTCGTCTACCTGCACCGTGCTTGGGAGATGATGAAGATGTTTGGAGCTCCGATTGATGGGAGTAAGGCGGTCCGCTTCCTTCTCTTTCCACTCTTTAATGCCCTCTGGTCTTTCGTCGTTCTTTTCGGTTGGTCCGGCCTCTGGAATCGGAGTGTCCAAACCCACCCCGGCCTTGCCCCAGCGAGCAAGGTATGGAGGCCCTTCTTTTTCCTCTTCCCCATTCTTTTTCTGATCAGCCAAGCGATGGTCATCATGTATTTCTTCATCAAGGAATGGCCGTTCGATCTTAGGAACCAGAGCCACCAAATCTCCCTTGGAGTGTGGGCCTTGACCCTAGCGGTCGGCCTCATTTGCTGGTTCCAGCTCAGCTACTCCATCAACTTCCTCGCTCGGAAGAAGTCTTAGTTCACTTCGATCCCTTCAAAGCTCCCTTCCGGGTCTTCCCCTTTTCATTGGCCTGCCAATATCTGCGGCTCTTAGCCTCTAGACAGGTTAACCAACCGCCCCGGCACGCTGCGGTATCGATACAGATCGTATGTCCCGCATCCCTCGGGACGCCTCCACGTTGAACCGTGTGTCCACACACCACGAGCTTCCCCGAGAAATGCTTCTTCGCATCAGGGAAGCGACGCCACGTTAACTCAACTGGATCCTGCTTCGCCATCGCCCGCTTTGGAGTCACCCCACCATGAACATAGATGACCTTCTTGGTCTCATAGTAAGGCCGTGTCTCATCAATAAATTTCCAGTGAGATTTCGGGATATTGAGAAACTTGGCATCATAAGAAGCAAGCGTCTCCAAGCCACCGACATTGCACCAATACCGGAGGTGCTCTTCAGAAAAAGAGGCCTCCGCCATAATGATCTCATGATTGCCCTTCAGGAGAATCAACTCAGCCTCCCAGGGCCAATTTAAAAGATAATCGATCACTCCCTTACTCTCAGGTCCGCGGTCCACATAGTCGCCCAACATAATCACCGTATCCCCCGAAACGGGAGCGACCATAGCGAGGAGGGTTTTTAGGGACTTCAGACACCCGTGGATGTCTCCGATGGCAAGTTTACGATTCAAGGGGATTTTGGAAATTAGCGCGATCTTACAAATCGAGCAAATCCTAAAACGGCTCCACGGTGTCCCACCTCGATCGCACCCCCCAAATCCTCTCCCAAATCAAACCAAGAGCCTCCTTCATCTTCAAATCACGGGGACGGTAAGACCTCGCCTGCATCTTGCCATCGTCATCGAACTCCAAATGCCATTGGAAGATCGGCAAGAGTTGCTTTGCCTCAAGATTCCGGAGTTCTCCAAAACGGACATCGATAAAAACTACCTTTCCATCCGGCCCCGGTCTCGCCACCCAATGCCCCATTGCAAACCACTTTAAGGTCTCGAAACTCTTCTGCCCCTCAAACCGCTTGGCCAAATCACGCCGTTTCTCAATGAAATCATACTGCCCAGCCTCCTGATCAAAGGGCGACCAATACGTCACAAAATAAGCCTCATCTGTCTCGATCAATCCACGCCAGAGAATCGTATTAAACGGAGTCGGTGCCACCGTCACCAAAGTCCCATTCGGGAGTTGGTCAGCCATATGCCCCCTCATTTGATCCACCGCCCAAAGCTTCATCACAAAACTAAATAAGACATAGAGACCACTCAGCGAGATCATGATCGCCGCACACCGCCTCGAGAACTCAGGGTCATCATGCCCCTCACTATCGTCGTCAACCACCCTTCTGTATTTCCAACTCACCCACAGCCGATAAAAAAGACAGCTCAGTAAAGGCAGCGTGAAAAAGAGATCAATGATGAACAGGTTACTTGTCGACACACGATGATCTGAAAAAGGCTCATAAATTTGAGTCCCGTAACTCGTAAAAACATCGATCAAAACATGGGTGCTCCAAGCCAGAAAAACAAACCACCCCGCCCGCCTCGCCGATAGCCCCCTCTGCCGATGCAGAAGCGACAGAGGCTTCGCGAACACAAAGCTCGCCACCACCATCATCAAAATAGAATGCGAGACGCCCCGATGCCAGCGCAGCTGCTCCGTCACACTCAACCAAGGCGAAAACAGAACATCCAGATCAGGCAGCGTTCCAAAAAGCATCCCCCACGCCATCCCCCTCCACCCAATTTTACGACCGAGCACCAACTCCCCCACCACACCTCCTAGGGCTGCCTGCGTAATAGAATCCACAGAGGGAACCTACGCCGGATTACCCTTTCATCAAGAGCATCCTCACCCCCACCAGAATCAAAAGAATCGCGAACCCCTTCTGCAACTGCACATTACTCAGACCCCGCATCAAATCCGCCCCGAACCAAGACGCCACCGCCGCACCCACCGCCGTCACCACCACCACCCGCCAATCGATCAGATCAGAGTTCATCGCATTATTAATCGTCCCCGAAAGCCCGGACACCACCACCACCGCCAGCGACGTCGCCACCGCCACCTTCTGCGTCATCCCCAGCGCCATCATAAATGCGGGCACCATGATGACTCCACCGCCCACCCCACAAAGCGCACCGACCAACCCAGCAGCCATCCCCACCAAAAGCCCCGTCACCAATAATTTCATCATAAACGAGATCAAACTCCCCCATCACGCCCACGAAAAGACCAAACTCTCCCTATCCTAGCAGCTCCGTCCTCGTGAAAATGCTCACCACCGGCACTCCATCTGCCTCGATCGCTGGGCGTCCGCCCTCTTCCCGATCCACCAGCACCAGACAAAACACCACCTCACCACCCGCCGCGCGGATCGCCTCGATCGCTTTCAAAGTCGACCCACCCGTCGTAATCACATCATCCACCACCACCACCTTATCACCTGATTTAAAGTTTCCCTCGATCTGCTTTCCACGTCCATGCCCCTTCGGTTCCTTACGGACCGTAAAGACCTGCAAAGCCTTCTCATCCCCCGCACTCGCCATCCCCACCACCAGAGAAATCGGGTCAGCCCCCATCGTCATTCCGCCGATCGCATTGATCTCCAGCCCCTCCGCCTCGATCTTCCCCTTCACCAGCTCCCAGCCCGCTTCACCCACCCAGCTCGCCCCCCGACTATCCATCGCCGTCACTCGGCAATCCACATACAGATCACTCTTCTGCCCCGAGGCCAGAGTAAAGTCCCCCGTGCGAACAGATTTCTCTAACAACATCTCCTTCAACTGATCCTTAGCGCTCATCGCCCAAAAGCTTGGCGAAAGTCACATCATAATTCAATCCTTATGGCACAAAGCTCTTAAAACTGAATCACTTCCCTCAAAAAAAATTAGCAAATCAACCCATACGTCCTTGTGTTTTGGTGTGGAACGTTGAATATCCATGTGAAAGATTGTCCTTAGAACTAGAATTCTAAAAACAAGTCGCCTTGACTGTTCAGACGACTTCATTCTTGTCTGCCCAATCCGCCAGCATCATGAAACTAGCATTCCAAAGACCCTCAGCTGAAGATGTCACCACATACGTGGGGTCGTCACTCACTTCGCGTAGCCTTCAAGAATGTTCCAAACACGGTTTGAATCCAAACGGAAACGCTCCAGGCTCACTTGCGGATCCTTCTGACGACCAATTGGCCGCACACGCCAAAAAAGAAGGGCAAGATGCTAAATCGCTCTTCGGTCTTTAATCTAGCTATCGCGTTCAGCCGAAAATTTCTAGATTCATGCCACGCCGACTTACTTGGTAAGATTTTGCATCCTACTCATGCCAGATCTGCGCTGAGTTAGAAATCGATCTCCAAAAAGAGTTTACTGAAAAGTTTTGCAACGGAGAGTCACTCAATCAAGGGAAGTGGCAGACGGCATGGATGCAGGTCCAACTGCGTGCTACTGAGATTATTGGTAAGAACTGCAACACGGATGAACCTAGTCCATTCAAGCAAGTTGCAGCCTCGGCACTTGCTCTCGTTGAGCAGGCTCCTATCCCCGAATTTGTCGAAGTTTCTCCAGAGCACACGGAGAATAAGCAAACACTCGCATTGGTCTCTACCTCTCGAACTCTCGCCGCGCATGTCGGCTACTCGTTTACCAAGCTTTTCTTAGAAGGTGGCACGATCGGACGAAACCAGGGAGAGCGAGTCATCTCAAATTCCTTAAAGCCGACAGAGCATTTTAAAACAGATTTCCTCATTGCCTTAGCTCTCTCTCTGCTGATGGCCAGTATCCATACGGGGAAGCACCTAAGGCCCTCCCGCGGGTTAACCAGGCCTTCAACTTCGTCACACTGGTCTTTGAATCATTGGCGTATGCAGCGGAGAATGACTCCTAAGAATCAAATCTCCTCCACCCCCGCATCCCCGCATCCCCGCATCCCCGCATCCCCGCATCCCCGCATCCCCGCATCCCCGCACCCCGGCCCGCTCAGAGTGCTCAGATTCAGCACCCCTCCCCACCTCTGATACCCCTTCAGGAACTCCGCAGAAGCCTCTGGATAAAACTGCATCGCATTACTCTCCACCCCACAAATCGTCCCCGCATACGCCGCCAGTAAAACAAGCGGCACCTCTCCCTCATCCACCTCAATCCCCGTTCTCCGCCCCCGTAAAAGTCTCCGTAACCTTCCGACAAAGCCTCAAAAAATCCTCCTCCACCATCGTCAACTGACGCCCCTCATGACAGAGCATCCCCCACGACCTCCGTCGCGTCGCGATCTCGATCGGCAAGGCCACCAGCTCCCCATTCGCCAACTCATCCTTCACCACCCACGGAGCCACAATTCCCACCCCCACGCCCACCTTCGCCATCTCCTTAATTGCACCCATATCCCCCAGACTTAGACTCGGCCTTAACCGCACCCCCGCCTCCTCGAAGGACGACTTCAAAAAACGATACGTCTCACTCGCCCGCGCATAAACCAGAAAAGACTCCCTCCCCACCTCCTCAGCCTCCACCGACCCTGCCGTCGCCCAGCGATGATCTGGCGCCACCACAAAAACCAACTCATCCTCAAAAATCGAATCAAACCGCGTCCAGCTCGGCTCGCGCCCCCCGATTCCTAAAATCAAATCAACCTCACTCCGATCCAGCAACTCGATCAACTCCGAAGTATCGCCCGACTCGATATGAATCTCGCACCTCGGATAAAGCTCCCGAAACTTCTGCATCACCGCCGGCAACAAATACGTACAAAGCGTATGCGTCGCCCCCACCCGGATCCGACCCTGCCCCCACCTCTTCAGCAGCGCCAACTCCTCATTCGCCTTCTCCAGCTCCGCGAGCGCCGCCTTAAATCTCCGCAATAAAATTGTCCCATTTTGAGACAAAGCCACCCGCTTCCCCGCACGCTCCACCAACTTACAATCCAGCATCGTCTCCAGCGCCCGGATCGAGTGGCTCACCGCCGACTGCGTCACCCCCAGCACCTCAGCCGCCTTCGTAAAGCTCTCAGTCTCAGCCACTGCCACCAGTGATCGCACCTGTCTCAAGTCCGGAAGCTCTGTCATCTCCCCTTCCCCCTAGCACGGCGCATACCAAGTCCCGACCTGATCTCAGTCAAAGCCGACCCCGCCGGAGAGCTAGAAAGTCCGCGTCAATGTCAACGGAGCCACTCACCCTCAACTCCCTCACTCACTCCAAGAGCGAATATCTCACATAGAAAAAGCGCTTTGGACCAGCGACGGCAGGACGGAGGACCAAATCGGAGCCCTCTCTCACCTCCTCAAAATTCACCGTGCCCCAATTCTGAAGATCAATGCTTGTAAACAGTTCTAAACGGACCTGTGGATGCACCATTCCCGGAATGACTAACTGGGTCACCGGGCGGGAAACAAGGCTCACGCAAGCCAGATCCCCTGCAACATTCGGATCACCCCCGCGCGCGAATTCCTGCAAGTTTGAGAAGCCATCAGCATCAGCATCTCCAGGTTCCTCACTGAGATTTTGTGCCCTCAACCATCCGGAATAAATGGAAGGATGAGCAGGGGCGCTCACCAACTCAGTCTCCAAATGCTCGCTCGCCGAACCCTGGGTCAAGGTTCCCAGCACCGCTACGGTGCCACTATCGGTCGTAAAAAAATCACGCGGGAAAGGCGGTGGAAAACCTCCCCCCGGCCACTCCCAACTCATGTTCGTCAGCAGCATCCAGTTCCCAGAAAAATCAGCTAACCAAAGATAAGCCGGCCCCGTAAAAGTCCCAGTATAGTCCACGCTCGAGGCAAACAGACCATTCGCCTCATCATAAGGAGCCGAGTCAACCCCTTGCCAATTCTCCAACCATTCAGCAACGTTTTCCCGGGTTGGCGTAAAGTTCCCGAAACTCCCCAGCTCAGCTTGCGCCGCGCCACTGACTCCATCCATCACAACCGCACGCGATCGCCAATTAATCGTAGTCGCCGCCACGAGGCAGGTGCCCAGCAACTCGAGCAAACAAAAACAGAAAATAACTTTCATCGGCTCCTTCGTAGTCCCATTCCTAAACCAATCAAGATCAAGACCATCGAACTCGGCTCAGGCACCTTGTAAGTCTGCAAAATCGCATCCCCGGGCTTATCGACCTCATTGCGGCCTCCCCCGATCGCATCCTCCACTTGCCCATAATAGGCTTGCTCCGCCGGATAGAAATCTTGCTCAGGATCTGCCGAATCCGCACTCACCCTAAAATCAAAAACGGGGTTTTTTTGTCCTCCTTCACCCGATCTGACGACCCAATCAGGAGATGAAACAAGAGCCCATTCTCCCGATTCCGTGCCAGTGAAATCCCCATTGTTCACCCAGAGATAGAGTTTCTCCCCGACCAGACTCTCCGGCAGGACAATGCTACTGCTAAAATAACCCACGGCGGGATTCAAGGACGCTGTATCGACCCCAGTCCACTGACTCCGCCACGTTCCAGCAACTCCGCTTGGCCCACTTCCAGTAAAAAATCCGAGCTCAAATTGAAAGGGTGGCGCGGTGAGAGGGTTCCCGCTGCTATCGACCAGGCTGGAGGAGCCCACGATTTCATTCCCCCAATTCACCGTCACGGCCGCAGTGGCCACGGCGGGGAAGAGGTTCAGGCCGAGAATCAGGTGACCGAGTCTCATCATCTTTCGTTTCTTCATCATCGTAGCTTCTTTTAGGGGGTCCATGGGAGGGGGCGAATCCAGAGTTGAGGCTGAATCTTATCGTAGAATACCGCGCGGTTCATCGGGAAGAGAAGGTCGTCATTCTCACTGCTAAGATCACTATTCGCTTGGATGACCCATTGGTCAAATGCTCCCGTCTTCGCGTAGAAGTGGCTTTCATAGCCTTCGTTCCCAGTTCCCTGATCTCCCAGCCAGTAGTGGAGCTGATCCGCAGTCCCCGGGTTGAGAGTGCCGGTGAAGCCATTGAGCATATCGCGGTCGTTGGGCGATTCATCGAGCGGGTAAACCGCGCCGACTAGATTATAACCAACCTCCAGCGGACAGGCCACGTCCCACTCACGCACCACTCCAGCAGTCGGAAAGGAGACCGGACCTGAGAGGCTGTGAAGGAAGATGCCATGGCAGGGATCGATGACGAGGTCGCCGGCATCCGCTCCCGTGGAATCACCGATTTCACTCCAAGTCGGAGGCGTGGTGGCATTCACGAAGTAGGTTTGCAATGCGCCATCGCGGTAGATCAAGGCTCGCGTTTCATCGTTTCCGACAGTCGGATCAGCATCCGCTTGGAAGAACTGCGGTGGAGCGAGATCCTTCAAAGTGCGATGCACACGGACCGCGACGAGCCCATCGAGGTCAGTCGGGATCGGATCGAGGGTATTGAGAGGATCTCCGGCGGTGAGGACCAGGTCCGTGCCGAGCGAGGCAGCCTCATCGATCTCAAAGCGATGGCCCTCGTAAGTTCCTCCGAGCATCTCAAGGTAGAGATTACCCGCCAGTGCTGGCATGTCAGAACTGAGTTCCAAGCTAAGCCCATTCTGCGAAAGAATGGTTCCGGAGAAGCACTCCTTAGCGAGGAAGGGATCACTGTAAGTCTGACACTCTGGATCGAGACTACGGGTGCTTTGTCCAAAGACCTGCGAGCGCTGCTGCACCCCGCCGACCTCCACCGTGAGGCGGACGAACTTGGTGGGGATATTGGCATAGGTCACCTTCTCGGCATCCAGCCCGGCCACCCCGGCGGGAGCGATGCTTGCGGTGAGGTTGAGCGCAGCCCATCCAGCTGGCGAGGCGTCGAGGTCATCGAGTCCTTCCAAGGTGTAAGTGACGTCGCTCAGTCCTCCAGTGCGGCGCAGGAAAGACGCATCGAAGGCTCCGGTCGCTGGATTGTATTGCAGGCAGAAGGCCTTCTTGTTCTCTCCGCTCGTGGGATCGAGACAGGTCGCATACTCGAAGATGGTGCCATAGATGTCCTGGTCATCGTTGTCTCCCGAGAGACCGTTTTCGGTCAGGAATTCATCGTAAGTCTGCGGCTTCTGATTCTCCGGCGTGAAGGGAACCGGAACATCAGTGCCATCCGTCACAGGAACATCGGTGAAGGCTCCTTCCGCATCGGCGGTGGCCGAGTTGAGGTAGGCCCCATTCCGAGTGCGGGTGAAAGTCACCGCGATGGTGAGAGACTTGGACTGCCCGATCGCGAGGGTGTCAGTGCCATTGAGAAGCTCTCCGGTCGCTGGATTGAACGAGGTGCTCAACTCAGTAGAACTCAAGACGACCGAAGCTGCCCCAAAGTCGCTGAGGTCATCGACGATTTGAACCTTGTTCAAGGGCTGGTTTCCAGTGTTGGAGGCCGTGATTTGGTAAGTGGCACGGAAGAGGTCATCGCCGAGGGCTTCCGAACTCTGGAGCGACTTCGCCACCATGATGCCTTGGGTCAAGACTGGCTTGGCA
The DNA here is from genome assembly GCA_032361265.1 of Devaleraea mollis. Lineage (NCBI taxonomy): Eukaryota > Rhodophyta > Florideophyceae > Palmariales > Palmariaceae > Devaleraea > Devaleraea mollis. The sequence goes on from JAULCF011231218.1 coordinate 16,993, forward strand.
CGGGTCGGATCGTCTGGCGCGAAACTATCCGGATCATTTGAAACGCCGGTGAAGGGAACTCCACTCGTGCCGCCCGTTCCATTGACCACAGCTTGGTTACTGTAAGTGAGATCACTATTCGGGGTGAAGGTGACCGTGATGTTATAAGTGGCATCTGCACCAATCGCGAGGTTCAGGGAGGTCGGCAAGGCATCCCCACCGAGGGTCGATCCTGCCGGGAAGCCAATGAGTGGATCAGTGATGGCGAGACCGGCCAGTGGCTCGTTCCCAGTGTTCATGATGAAGAGGGTGAAGTCGGCGCGGAAGACTCCCCCGCCAAGCTCGCTAATTCCCACGAGTGCTTTGTCGAAGATCACGCTACGCTTAAGGTCAGGAGTGACCGGAGCAGGGGTGGGATTATCTCCATCGGTGGGACCTCCGCCGAAGACTCCTTCCGCGGTGCCAAAGGCATCGTTCAAGATCGGGTCGCCATCATCGGGAGTGAAGGTGACTTGGATCGTCACCACGGCCGAGGCTCCGATGGCGAGAGCGCCACTCTCGATGACAGGATTGGATCCATCGTAGGTGAGGTTTGCCGAGATTCCACTGGCCGCGATCAGTTCAGCAGTCGCGCCGAGCGGGAAGTCGGAGAGATCATCCAGAACCTCGAGATTCTGGAGGGGCTCATTTCCGGTATTCTCGAGAGCAATGTCGTAGGAGGAAGTGAAGCGTCCATCGCCAAGATCGGTGATGCCATTCGTCGTCTTCACGAGAGTGAAGGCCGGGGCGAAGGGTGGCGCAGTCTCAGTAGGATCGTTAGGCTCAGGAGTGACAGGATCGTCTGAAATCACCTCGATCGGAGTCTCACCCGCCACGCTAGTCCCATTGACCGTCGCTTGGTTTTCATACGGCGCGGCGGCATCCGCAGTGAAGGTGACTTCGATCGAACGGGTCACCATTTCTCCCACTCCGAGGAGTCCGATCGTGAGGGACTCGCCATTAGCGACGGTGAGCACGCTTCCGTTGGGGAAGTCTGCGAGGCCATCGCTGATCACGACATTTTCCATGGCTTCGTTGCCATTGTTAAGAAGCGTGAAAGTGAAGTTCGCCTGGAATTGACCGCCGCCCAGGTCATCGACCGAGGTGAGGGTTTTCTGAAGATCCAGAGAAGGCGCGAGAGCTGGCGGAGCATCAACCGGGAGGCCGGAGTCATCAGTGACCGGGGTATCATCCAAGGCACCCACTGCTCCAGCTTCGGCAGTATTTTGATAAGCTAGGCCAGTCTCAGGAGTGAAGAGGACGACCACTTGGACCGACTTGGTTTCTCCGAAGGCGAGGGTATCAAGACCGCTGAGGAGAGTTCCGGTGACTGCATTGTAAGAAGTGGTGAGACCAGTGGAAGTCAAAGTGACCGTCTGCTGGGTTCCGAACTGGCTCAGGTCATCGGTGATCTGAACATTCTTGAGAGGCTGGTTACTGGTGTTTTCCACCTCGATGAGGAAGGTCGCGGTGAAGGTGCCATCGGTTTCATCAACCACTGGTCCGACGAGGGACTTGCGAATCTCGATGCCGCTCGTGAAGACGGGATCGACCACGGTAGGATCTTCTGGATCAGCAGTGGTGGGATCGTCCGAGAGGTCGAAGTCCGGTTGGCCTGATTGGCTGCCTTCTCCTTCGACGCTTGCGGTATTGAGATAAGGACCATTCGTGTCTGGAGTGAAGGTGACGCTGACATTGACGGTCGCCGTGAGCCCGACTGGGAGGGTCCCGCCGGTGACGATGATGGCTTGGGCCGCGCTCCCATCGTAGGGAGGAAAGGTGGTGAAATCGGTGGAATTTGCGCTAGCGATACTACCAGCCGGGAAGGTGGTGGAGATGTCATCGGTCACGATGATCTCGCGCATCCCTTCGTTGCCAGTATTGAGAACGATGATTTCAAAGTCAGCGCGGAATTGGCCGCCACCGATGTCGGTGATCCCAGTGAGTTCCTTGGTGATTTCCAATTCTCCCTCGAAAGGAGGAGCACTGTCAGAAGGATCATTGGCAGTGGCAGGAGTATCCGGATTATCGGATAGCTCACTATCCGGCGCTCCGCTGAACTCGCCTTCGACACTTGCGATTGCCTGGTTGACAAACGATGCCTGACCGACCGGAGCATCGGCTGGATTATAGACGATGGTCAGAGTGATGATGCCCGCTTCTCCCGGAGCGAGGGTATCGCTGCCATCGAGCATATTGACCTGAGTGATGCCATCGTAGGCGGCCACTGTGAAGTCGGTCGAGATGACCGAGGCCGTGGTGCTGGCGGGGAAGTTATTCGGAGCAAGTTGCAGATCATCGCTGACCTGGACATTGATGACCGGCTCGTTCCCAACGTTGCGAACGAGCATCTCGATCGTCGAGGTGACGATGCCTGCGCCATCCACGCTGACCATCTTCACGTCCTTAGAAATCTCAACTTGAGGATCAAGGAGCGGGGTGACTTCAGCGGTGTCAGGAGTATCGACTGGCCCACCTCCGAACTGACCCGAGCCGGTGCCGGAGGCGGTATTGCCGAAGGGTCCGGTGCCATCAGGCGTGAAGGTGAAGGTGAGCGAGACTTCCTCAATCTGAGCGACCGCGAGGGTGGTGCCAGCGCTGAGGAGATTGGTGTCGGAGTCGCCATCGAAGTCAGGATTGGCCACGGTGGCCGTCGGGGTGATGACGATGTCCGTCACCTGCGCGAAGGCGGCGAGGGAGTCAGTGATCTGGACGTTTACAAGAGGCTCGTCTCCGGTGTTTTCTAGGACGAGATCGAACTGAGCGGTGAAGGTTCCATCCCCCTCATCGACGAGGGTTCCGGCGGTCTTACTGAAGGCGAGGCTTGGGGTAAAACTCGGAGTGGACTCGGTAGGAGTGCCGGAGTCATCCATTGCGGGATCTCCGCTGGCACCGCCGGTTCCATTGACCTCGGCGACGTTCGTGAAGGGGCCGGCAGAGTCTGGCGTGAAGAGCACGCTGACTGAGTAATCCTCGAGTTCATCGACCGTGAAGGTGGCATTCACGGGGAGAGGATCTCCACCGAGGATGGCACCGGCGGGGAAGCCGACGAGTGGGTCGGTCGCGGTGACATTGTTAAGGATTTCATTTCCGGCGTTTTGAACCGTGATAGTGAAACTCGCGAGGAAGCTGCCGTCGCCATTAGAAGTGATCCCGGTGGCGGTCTTGGTGATTTCGAGAGCTGGCGTGAGGATGGGCTCGGTCTCGGCGGTGTCGGACTTGGAGATCGGAGTGTTTCCGGCCGAGCTGGCTCCGGTGGCGGTCACCTCGTTGGTGTAAGGTTGGTCCCCATCGGGCGTGAAGGTCACGGTGACGGTCTCGCTAATGGATCCACCCACCGGGAGAATCACTCCACTGGGGAGAGTGCCGCTGACGATAGAACCTGAGGGGAAGTCGCTGGTGTCATCGACGATGGTGAAGTTATTGATGGCCTCATTCCCGGTGTTTTGAGCGGCAATCGTGAAGGTCGCGATGAAGGAGCCATCGCCTTGGTCAACGATGCCATCAAGGGCTTTCGTAACCACGAAGTCAGGCATGAGAGCGGGCGTAGCGGGAGCGGTGTCGCTGTCCGTGACTGGAGTGGTGGAAGCTACCCCATCGGCATTCACGGTGGCGGAGTTGGTGAAAGCTCCAGCGCGGTCGGGAGTGAAGAGGACGGTCACGGCGACCGTCTCGGAAGCTCCGACGCCGAGAGTGCTGACGGTCGCTAGTTCGCTAATGTCGGTGGTCGCTCCGGCGGGGAAGTCAGAGAAGTCATCGGTGATGATGACATTTCCAAGAGCCTCGTTGCCGTTGTTCATCACCGTGATGTTGAAGGTGGCGAGGAAGGTGCCGTCTGACTGGTCGGTGATGCTTACGAACTCTTTGGTAAGATCGATGGAGGGAGTGAGGACGGGCTGGACCTCAGTACCATCCGTGGTGGTGAAGGGATCTCCGCCGAAGTCGCCAAGGCCGCTGATGGTGGCGGTATTACCGACCGGATCTGAGCTGACGGGAGTGAAGGTGACATTGAGCACCACCTCGCCCGTGCCATTGATGGGGACGGTGTCGGTTCCCGCGAGAAGGTTGGGCTGGGTCACGCCATCGTAGGCGGTGGCATTTGGTGTAAAAGTGGTCGAGACCAGTTCGCCGAGTGAGCCAGCCGGGAAGTTGGTGAGCGGGTCGCTGATTTGGAGATTGGCGATTGGCTCGTTGCCCGGGTTGGACACCGCGAGGGTGTAGGTGGCGGTGAAGGTGCCATCGGCGTTGTCCGCAAGATTGGTGAGCTCTTTGGCAAAGACGAGAGTCGGAATGAAGGTCGGATCGACTTCAGTGGGGTCCTCAGGATCTGCGGTGGCGGGATCATCCGAGATATCGGAGTCGGGATCGCCGGTGGAGTTACCCACGCCGCTTACGACGGCTTGGTTGGTGTAAGGCTGGGTGCCATCGGCATCAAAGGTGACCGCGTAGGTGAGGGTGCCGCTGGAGCCGACCGTGAGGCTGGCGAATCCATCGAGAAGGGCGCCGGTGTTGGAGACGATGTTGAAGTCACTTGAGGTGGCGACGGCGGTGGCACCTGCCGGGAAACCGGAGAGGTCCTCGGTGATTTGGACATTGTTGACGGTCTCGGTGCCGACGCTATTGACCTCAAGCGTGAAGGTCGCGGTGAAGGAGCCGGAGCCATTGTCAACGATGCCATCGAGGGCCTTGGTGATTTCAAGTTCGGGCTCGAAGGGTGGCGCGTTGTTGGTGGGATCATTATCCGCTCCGGGAGTGTCCGGGTTATCCGAGACTTCGGAATCAGGGTTGCCGCTGAACTCACCGGCGCCAGTCGCGGTGGCTTGGTTCAGATAGGTCATCTGCCCCGTGCTCTCGCGATACACGAGAGTGAGTTCGATGATACCAGCCTCCCCTACTGCGAGGGTGTCGGTGCCCGCGAGCATATCGACATTGGTCGTTCCATCGTAAGTCCCAATCGCGAAGTCAGTCGAGGCGACGGTCGCGGTGACCACATCCTGGAAGTTATTCGGGGCGGCATTGAGAGCATCGGAAACTTGGACTCCCACCATGGGCTCATTGCCGACGTTGCGCACGATGAGGCAGATGACGGAGGTGATTTGACCAGAGCCATCGGTGGCAACATTGACGGTTTTGACGTCCTTGGAGATTTCGATTTGAGGATCGAAGGGAGGAGTGACATCTGCGGTATCAGAATCATCCACAGCATCGCCACTGGCATTTCCGGTCGCCTCGATTGTGGCGGTGTTCGTGATCGCTCCCCCACGTTCTGGGACGAAGGTGACCTCGATCGTGACGGTGGCGACGGCGTTGACCGGGAGTGCGTCGGTTCCTGCGAGAAGAGCTCCCGTGGCAACATCATAAGCGGGGGTGACTTGATCGCTCGCGGTGATGGCGAGGGTGGCGCTAGCTGGGAAGTCGCTGAGATCCTCAAAGATCTGGACGGTGTCGAGAATCTCGTTCCCGGTGTTCTCAGCGCGGAGGATGAAGGTGGCGACGAAGCTTCCATCGGGATTGCTGACGATGGAGTCGAGAGTCTTGGTGAGGTCAATTTCCGGTTCGAGTACGGGAGTCGTCGTCGTTGGTCCCCCACCTGGATTCAAAGGATCATCTGAGGTGGAATTACCGGGGTCGCCGCTGGCTCCGCCGACTGCGGTGAGACTTGCGGTGTTGAGGTAAGGATCCGGGCCATCCGGAATGAAGGTGACGGTGAGATTAATGGTGCCGCTTGAATTAACAGCGAGGGCATCGTTCCCAGCGAGCAGGTTAGCACCGGCAATGGACTCGGTGAGGTTGGCGCTGGTTGCGGTGATCTGGAGCGTGGATCCGGCTGGGAAGCTGGTGCTGATGTCATCGCTGACCTGGACGTTGGTCAGGATTTCGTTGCCGGTATTCTCGAGGGTGAGGAGGTAGTTGGCATCGAAGGAGCCATCGCCATTATCCACGATATCGACGAGGGCCTTATTGAGCGAGCTACTCGGAGCGAGGGGTGGCTCGGCCTCGGATGTGTCGCTGTCGGTGACGGGATTGGTGCTGAACTCGCCGGCTGCGGTGACGGTGGCGGAGTTCTCGTAAGCATCTGGTCCATCGGGAGTGAAGCGAACGGTGACGGAGTAAGTTTCTGAATCACCAACGGCGAGAGCAATCGCGCTCGGCAGAGTGGTGAAGTCGGTGACGCTGCCGGCGGGGAAGTCCGAGACGTTATCGGTGATGGTGAGGTTGGTGAGAGGCTCGTTGCCATCGTTGGTGACCTCGATGTCGAAGCTTGCGGTGAAGGTGCCATCACCTTCATCCACGATCCCGGTGAAGGTTTTCTTAAGGTCGACCGATGGGGCGAGGAGCGGAGTGACGGGGGCGGCGCTGGAGTCGCTCGTGTCCTGAGCGTCGAAGCTGCCCTCGGCATCGATGGTGGCGCGGTTCTCGAAAGGTCCGGTGCCATCAGGGGTGTAGGTGATCGCGATTTCGATGGAGCGGGTTTCGCCGACCGCGAGAGAGTCACTGCCGTCGAGGAGGGTGAAGTTGACGGGATCGTAAGCCGGGGTGAGTTCGGTAGAAGTCAGGGCGACCGAGGCGGCATTGAAGTCGCTCAGGTCCTCCGTGATCTGGAGTGCGCTGAGCGGTTGGTTGCCATTGTTCGTCGTAGTGAGCTGGAAGGTCGAGGTGAAGGTGCCGTCGCTATTATCGAGATCACTGAGAAGGGTTTTCTCAAGTGCAATGATGGCATTGAGAGGAGTGACGACGGGAGCGGTGGCTGACTCAGAAGCGGGAGTCAGCGAGTAGGTGCCGGTGGCGACGGCATCAACTTGGTTGGCGTAGTCGGTGGCGGCATCCGGAGTGTAGGTGACCGCGATACGAACCTGACCAGCGGCTCCAATTGCGAGCTGCGTATTTGGTGCGAGGAGGGCGATATCGCTGGTGCCGTTATAGGGCGCATTCACGAGAACCCCGGTGCTGCCGATGATGGCGGCGGTGGAACCAGCGGGGAAAGTTCCCAAGGCATCGTTCAGAGCGAAGTCGAGTGGCTCATTACTGAGGTTCTGGAAATCGATGCTGAAGTCGGCGATAAATGTGCCGTCCCCTTGGTCGATGACGCGGTCGAAGGTCTTCGTAAGGACGATGTTCTGAGCGAAAGGAGGATCGGTCGTGATGGTCTCGGAGGCGTCGGTAATTTTGACCCCAGAGGCCTTGCCGCGGCCTTCGCCAGTTGCGGTGTTATCGTAAGGCTGATTGGCATCGGCCGCGAACTCGACGATGACGGTGATGGTTCCGTTGGCACCGACCGGGAGGGTCTCGGTGCCGAGGAGGAGGTCTCCGGAAGAGATGTCTGAGGCGATGACGAAGTCACTGCTGGTGGCGGTGAAGGTGCGACCGCCGGGGAAGTCTGAGAGGGTGTCAGTGACCTGGAGGTTGAGGAGTTCTTCGTTTCCGATATTGGTCACTTCAAGAAGGAAGCTGGCGCGGAAGTTTCCACCGCCGAGATCTTGGACCGGGCCAGCGCGGGTTTTGGCGACAGTGAGAGCAGGATTCAGAATCGGAGTGACTTCGGCGGCTGGGGAGACCGCGGTGCCAGGCTCGCCATCGGTGGCACCAATCGCGTCTGCGGTGGCGGTGTTGGCGACGGGGTCGCTGGACTGCGGGATGAAGTCGATGATGACATCGAGGGACTTCGACTCGCCGATCGCGAGGGTGTCGGAGAGGTCGAGGAGGGTTCCGGTGGTGGCATCGTAAACGGTGCTGAGGTCGGCGGAGACGAGGGTGACGCTGAGCGGAGCGAAGGCGCTGAGGTCATCGGTGATCTGGACGTTTTCGAGGGTCTGGTTTGAGGTATTGGTCGCGGTGAGCGCGAAGGTCGCGGTGAAAGTGCCATCGGCATTATCTACGATCCCGACAGCTTGCTTGTCGAGGGTCATGGTGCTGGTGAGAGGGGGAATGACCGGCTCATTAGTCATGGTGGAAGTCATCTCGGTATCACTGACCACGCCGGTCGCGGTGGCGAAGGCCTTGTTCAGGATCTGCGCGCCGGACTCCGGGACGAAGGTGACGGTGATTTGGTAAGTCTCGGATTGACCGATTGTGAAACTCGCAGCGGTGGGGAGAGCGGAGAGGTCGCTGGTGGCGGTGGCGGGGAAGCCGGAGAGGTCATCGACGATGGCGAGGTCCTTCACGTCCTCGTTCGAGGTGTTGGTGACAGTGAGGTCGAAGGTCGCGATGAAGGAGCCATCCAACTGATCGACGACACTGACGAGGTCCTTTTGTAGATCGAGAGCGAGGAAGAAGGCGGGATTAAGCGCAGTCGGGTCGTTAGGATCTCCAGTGGTGGGATCATCCGAAGGAGTGGGAGGAGTGGGGTCATCATCAAAGTCCCCTACCGCGTTTCCGACGGCTTGGTTAAGATACTCGGTCTGGCCACCGACGGCAGGACTGGTGAGAGAAATCATGATGGTGCCGATTTCTCCGACTGCGAGGGTGTCAGAACCGGCGAGGAGGTTGGTCAGCGTGACGCCATTCCAGGTGCCTGCGGTGAGGTTGGGAGAGACGGTAGCGGAGGCGATGACGGTGGCCGGGAAACCGCCGGCCTGGGTGAGGTCATCGACAATCTGAAGATCCTTAATAGGCTGCGTTCCGGAGTTGGTGACCTCGATGCTGTAGGTGGCGGAGATGTCGCCAGTGACGGGATCGACCGAGCTGGAATCGAGGGTCTTGGTGACCGTGATCGCAGGGGTGAAGTCGGGCTGGGCCGAGGGAGTATTAGAAGTGGTGGTGGCGGGATCACCGCTGCTTTCACCGACGGCGGTTCCCGAGACGGTGTTCTCAATCGTGGCTCCGCTGGTGGGTGTGAAGGTGACTGAGACGGAGACCGATTGGGTCGCTCCGATGGCGAGGATGTCGTTTCCGGCGAGGAGATTCCCGGTGGTGAAGCTGGCCGCCGGGGTGAAGCTCGTGGAGGTGGCGGTGAGCGTGGAGCCAGCGGGGAAGTTGGTGAGAGGCTCGTTGATTTGGAAGCTGGCGAGTGGTTCGTTTCCGGTGTTGGTGGCGACGATGGTGTAGTTCGCGATGAAGGAACCATCACCGACGTCCGTGATGGAGGTCAGGGCCTTGGCGAGTGTGAAGGCTGGGGCGAAGGGAACCGGGACGGGAACGATTTCAGAAGAAGAATCGCCGGGGTTAGCGCTGGCCGCGCCGGTGGAGGTGCTGGTGGCTTGGTTGGTGTAAGGAGCATTTCCATCGGCGGTGAAATCTACGATGTAGGTGACGGTGCCTGAGGTGCCATCGGCCAAGGTTTGACCTGGGACTAGGAGAGGACCGGTATTGGCCGCAATATTGAAGTCGGTGGATGACGCGACGGCGGTGGCACCGGCGGGGAAGCCAGCGAGGGACTCACTGATTTGGAGATTGGCGAGTGTCTCGTTTCCAGTGTTGGAAAGGACGAGCTGGAAGGTGGATTGGAAGTTGCCCGAACCGAGGTCGGTGGTTCCAACGAGGACCTTATTAAGAGTGGAGGAAGGCTCGAGGACCGGTTGGACGTCAGCGGCGGGCGCGTCGGTGAGCGGGTCTCCTGAGGCGGAACCTGCGGCCGAAACATTGGCGACGTTTTGGTAGGCGAGTGCGCTGTCCGGGACGTAGGTGACGGTGACTTGATACGTAACGTCAGCGCCGACTGCGAGGGTGGCGGGCGCGGCGGCGGTGGGCAAGGCGGAGGCATCGACAGTCGCGCCAGCCGGGAAGCCGGAGAGGTCCTCGGTGATGGTGAGGTTTGTCAGGGCTTCATTTCCGGTGTTCTCGACATAGATGTTAAAGACGGCTTGGAACTGGCCATTTCCGATGAAGCTGTTTGAAACGAGGGACTTGCTGGTGGCAAAGGATGGGAGAAGCTCGAAGGTGGAGGTGGTGGGGTCGTCATCGAGGAGAGCGGGATCATCCGGGTCCTCGGTGGTGGGATCATCCGAGGGCTCGGTGGTGGTGGTGGTGGTGTAGACTCCTTCGCCGCTTGCAGAGGCTTGGTTTTCAATCGGCGCCGAGCTGGTGGGAGTGAAGGTGACCTTGGCGGTGAGGGAGCCATTACCGCCGTAGAGGAGGGTGTCAGTTCCATCGAGGAGAGCGCCGATGTTTGCCGCGACGGTGAAGTCGGTCGAGGTGACTGCGGTGACAGATCCGGCGGGGAAGTTGGAGAAGGTGTCCGTGATTTGGAAATTGATGAGGTCCTCATTTCCGGTGTTGAAGGCGGCGATCGTGAAGGTGGAGGTGAAAGTGCCGTCACCATTATCGATGACGCTCACGAGGGTTTTTGAAAGCTCCACGCCGGGGAGGAAAGGTGGCGTGCTTGAGGCCTGGTCATCGTCTGTGGTAGGATTGCCACTGAAGGTTCCGTCAGCGGTGGCGGTGGCGGTGTTGAGAATGGCACTGCCGTCTGCGGGAGCGAAGGTGACGGTGAGGGTGAGGGAGCCGGACGCGCCGATGGCGAGGGTGTCAGTCCCGGCGAGAAGGTCGGTGGATCCGGCGGTCCCGAGGGTGAAGTCGGTCGTGGTGGCGGTGAAGGTGCGGTTGGCGGGGAAGTTATCGAGGAGATCGGTGATCTGGAGATTCTCGAGGGGCTCGTCGCCGGTGTTTTCTGCGGTGATGGTGAAGGTCGAGGTGAAGGTGCCGGTGAAGTTATCGACGATGGTGTCGAGGGTCTTGGTGAGGGCGACGGTGGGGGTGAAGGTCGGGATGACCTCGACCGGGCCGGAGGTGTCGAAGTCGGGATCACGAGTGATGAGGCCCGTGCCACTCATCGAGGCTTCATTGACAAAGGGCCCGGGGCCATCTGGCTGGAAGGTCACGATGACCTCGATGGTGCCCGAGGAGTTGATGACAAGATCGTCGGTGCCATCGAGGAGATCATTCCCAGCAATCGCGATGGTAAAGTCGGTCGAGGTGGCGGTGAAGGTGGCCCCAGCAGGGAAGCCGGTGAGGTCCTCGACCACTTGCAGGCCTTCCACGGTTTCGGTTCCCACGTTATCGATGGTGAGGAGGAAGGTGGCGGTGACTTCGCCATCGGCAGCCGTGGAGACCGAGGAGAGAGTCTTGAAGATGTCTAGCTCAGGCTCGAAAGGAGGGGCATTTCCCGAGGGGTCATTATCGATTCCGGGGGTGTCTGGGTTGTCAGAAATTTCAGTGTCCTGACCGCCTCCGAAGGCACCCGTGGCCATAGCGGTGGCTTGGTTCAAATACTCGGACTGCCCGGGAACTGCGGTGTAGGTCAGGACGATGGTGATGGTCTTGGAGTCGCCGACTGCGAGGGATTGGCCGGGTGCGAGCATCTCGATATTAGGCTGCTGGCCGGTGTAGGAGGCATTGGTGGTGGCGTCCGGGTTAAGGATGGTAGCGGTGGCGTTCGAGGCGGCGGGGAAGGTGTTCGGCGCGGCGGCGAGGTCATCAATGATGGAAATATCGTCAAGGGGTTCATTGCCGACATTGACGACTGTGATATCGATCTGACTGGTGACGATATCCCTTGCTGCGATGGTGACGGCGCGGACGTCTTTGGTGATCTCGATCTGAGCGTCGAAGGGCGGGATGATATCGATGGAATCGGTGGCTGGCGCGGGGTCGGTGGAATACTCGCCGGTGGAGGTCGCGTTGGCGGTATTGGTGTAGGGAGAGTTGGCATCGCCCGGGAAAGTGATGGTGACGAGGTTGACCAAAGACTCGCCGACCGCGAGAGTCGCCCCGCTGGCGAGAGTGCCGGTGATGGTGGTCCCGGCTGGAAAATCGGTGATGTCATCGGTGAGGGTGACATTGGTCAAAGGCTCATTGCCATCGTTCCGGGCGAAGAGTTGGTAGGTGGCTTCGAAGATTCCCCCACCGAGGTGGTCTACCGTTTGGAGGGTCTTGGTGAGGAAGAGTTCCGGAGTGAAAACTGGAGTGACTGGAACGATGGGTGAAGCGGCGGCGGCGGGATCATCTGAGGCGACTCCAGAGGAGGTGGCTGTGGCTTGGTTCTCGAAGGGTCCGGCGGAATCAGGCTGGAAAGTGAACTCAATACTTACGGTTTTCGACTCATTGATCGCGAGGGTGTCGGTGCCGGCGAGGAGGGTCCCGGTGGCCGCATTGTAGGAAGCGGCGAGGTCGGTCGAGGTGACGATGGTGCCGGTTGCTCCGGGGAAGTTACTGAGAGCGTCGGTGATTTGGAGAGTCTCGAGAGCCTCGTTTCCATTGTTAGTGGCGACGATGTCGAAGACGACGAAGACGGTGCCGTCGGGATTGACGGTGGTGAGGCCCAGGGTCTTGGCGAGGGAGAGAGTCGGGGTGAGTATGGGCTCCACGATGACCTCGGGCGAGGTGCCGGTTTCGGGTGAATTTGTGAAGGCCCCGGTGGCACTGACTTGGGCGGTGTTGGTGTAAGGTTGGCTGCCATCCGGAGTGAAGGTGGCGGTGATGGTGACGACTTCGGTAGCTCCGACAGCAACGCTCGCGGGAGTGGCGAGGGTGTTCGTGTTGGCGAGGCCATTGAAGGCGGGGTTACCGGAAGAGGTGACGATGGTGCCGGTGGGGAAGTCGGCGAGGGAGTCGGTGATTTGCAGATTTTGCAAAGGCTCGTTTCCGGTGTTTTCGGCGGTGAGAGTGAAGGTCGCGGTGAAGGTGCCATCGTTGTTATCGACGAGGGAGGCGAGCTCCTTGTTCACGGCGACGGCGGCATCGAGGGGCGGGGTGACGGGGACGGCGGGAGAGTCGTCAGCGGCGGAATCAGTTGAAAAATCGCCGATCCCGGTGGCGGAGGCGATATTGTTAAATGGTCCGGCTCCGTTCGGGGTGAAGGTGACGGTGACGGTGTCAGTCACGCTGGCTCCGATGGCGAGGGCGACGCTGGTCGAGAGCGGCCCTGCGATGGTGGCGCCGGATGGGAAGCCGGAGAGGTCATCGGTGACGGTGACGTTATTAAGCGGCTCGTTTCCGGTGTTGGTGGTGGTGATGGTAAAGGTGGTGCTGAAGCTGCCGTCGGAGTTGTCAGTGGTGGTGCCGAGGGTTTTGACCACTTCTAAGGCGGGGAGAATGGTGGGTTCTACCGGGATCTTGGATTGGTCATCAACTGAGAAGGTGGTGAAGGTTCCAAGGCCCGCGACCTCTGCGGTATTGGAATAGGGAGCGTTGGCATCGAGGGTGAAATCGACGGTCACGGTGTCGGTAACGCTGGCCCCGACGGCGAGGGTGATGGTGGACGAGAGCGTGCCGGTGAGGGTCGCGCCGGCTGGGAATCCGCTGAGGTCATCGGTCACGGTGACATTAGAAAGCGGCTCGCTTCCATCGTTGGTGGTGACGATGTCGAAGGTCGCGCTGAACTGCCCACCGCCGTTATCGACGAGTGAGGTGAGGGTTTTGACAATGGCGACGGAGGGGTTGAAAGGAGGGGTGACCGGGGCGGTGTCAGTCGCGGTGGCGGGCTGATTTGAGAGAGTGCCAGTGGCGTTGATAGCGGCCTTGTTGGTGTAAGGTCCGACCGAGTTCGGGGTGTAGGTGACCTCTACGGTGATGACTTCAGATTGGCCGACCGCGAGAGTGGCGGGGACCGGGGTATTGGTGAAGGACCCGGCAGGGAAATTGGAAACGTCTTCCACCAAAGCGAGTCCGGTGAGCACTTCATTTCCGGTGTTCTCGATGGTGACGGAGAAGGTGGAGGTGAAGGTTCCATCGTTATTATAGGCGGTGGATTGGAAATTTTTAACGAGGCTGATATCCGGGCTGAGGACGGGAGTCACGACGGTGGGGTCATCAACCGCAGCAGTCGTGGGGTCATCAGAGGGAGCGCTGATGGGAGTGCCTGAACTGGCCCCTTCTCCAGAGGCGGCCGCTTGGTTTTGATAGGGCGCGGTATTGTCGGGAGTGAAGGTCACGGTGAGCGTGACGGTGCGGCTTTCGCTGACGGGAATGGTGTCGGTGCCGGCGAGGAGATTAGAATCTGAAGTGCCGTTATAGGTCCCGGCGGTGAGATTACCGCCGGTGACTGCTCCTACGGTTCCGGCGGGAAAATCATTGGGAGAAACAGTGAGGGCGTCCTTGATCTGGAGATTGGCAATCGGCTCGTTTCCGTTATTTACGACCGTGACGGTGAAGGCGGCGGTGAAGGTTCCGTCGAGGTTATCGGTCAGGGAATCGAGAGATTTTGTGACGTCAATCGCAGGAACAGCGCGGATGATGTCGGCGGAATCGGTGTTGTTGGTGAGGTCGTTGTCAATGGAGTCGCTGGTGACATTGACTTCATTCAAGGTGACGCCAGCGGGCTGGACCTGGGCCTCGAAAGTGACGGTAGCGCTGGCATTTGCAGCGAGGCTATTGATCAACCAACGGAGTCCGGTGCCGCTCGGGGAGGCATCTGAATTAACGTCTCCTCCCACGATGGAGTTGCCGACGTAGGTGTATCCGCTGGGGACGATGTCCTCGATTCCGACGTTGGCGGCGGGGTCGGGGCCATCGTTGGTAACGACGATGGAGAAGGTGACGACGTCGCCATTGCCGACGGGGACTTGGGGGACGGATTTTTCAATGCGAACGTCGGAGACGGGGCAATTTTTAACGGTGAAGATGGCGGAGTCCTCGACCTCGCACGGGGCATCTGCGGTGAGGAAGGAGCGCACGAAGTAGTCGCCAGGAACTGTGGGGGTAAAGTCTGGTCCGGTGACGCCGGTAGGGGTGCCATCGCCATTGAACCACTCGAAGCGCTGGATCAGAGCACCAGAGGGATCGACCGCCTGAAGTTCCAGCCCTGGGAGGCAATCGGCAGTGGAGGTGATCTCGATGAGAGCGGAGAACTCGGGGAAACCTGAGAAATAACCCGCCGCGCCGACGGGGTTATTGAGGTTCAGCACACTGGCGGCGAGGGGACCAGTGGACTCGACTTTGACGTTTCCGGTGATATTAGGAACGAAGTAGGCGACCCAGTCGGATGTTCCTGCGACCGCGAGAGCGCCATTAAGAGGAGGTCCACCGTTAACCGAAACTGAGGAACCCGTGGTGGTAACGACTCTGAGAGTAGCGGTTCCGATTTGGTTGATCTGGGCGATGTTATCGACGACGCCATCGATATCGAAAGAGAGAGGTGGGATATAGCTGAAGCCCGAAGTTGCCGCACTGTTCGAACCCGCAGTGGTCTGGTGCATGATCACTGGCTCGTTAGACTCGACATACATTGTGCCATTAGCGGCAAAGTTTCCATTGAGATAGAGGTAGTCGCCCGGCTGTAAAGGGGTGGCATTGAAAGGAGTCAGGCTTCCGTTGAGAAAGATGTTGGTGTTTGGTTTCGTCGCGATGATTTGGGGGGATTCTAAGGTGGAAGCCACCGAGCCTGCGCCTTGCAAGAGAACATACTCGGTTCCGGCGCGGGCGACGGGTCCGGGCTGGTCGAAGCCGGCATCGCGTGAGCCTGCCGAGGCGGGGCTGCCCAAATATGAGCCGGAAACAAGGGTGACCGCCTTTGTTGAAGTGACGCGGGTGCCATCGATATCATTAACGTCGGCGGTTCCAGTGTAGGTGGGGTGATTAACCGCGATGGTGTAAGACTCCCATTTCTGCAGGGTGACTGTGATCGGTGAGGTGTCGGTCCGTCCCGCGAAGATCATGCCCGGCTTGATCTGATCAACTGTGACTACCGTATTGTCTTCAGTCGCCATGATTGAGAAGAAATCATTCCGAAACGATTGCGAAGCCCCTAAGGTATTTCTCATCGTGCCCACACGGAATTCTGTCCCCAAGGCGGCACATCCCTTTGATGTCAACGACGCGCCTTGAGATCTGGAACGCTGCCGAACGTTCACAAAGACGGGCGCATCCGCCTCGATCACGATGCCCTCGGTAGTCACGGTATTCAGCTCCTCAATTCCAACATGATGATCCGAACGACCTGCGATAGTAGGGACAATGTTGCTGGAGACGTTCTGCGCGATTTGGAAGTTAATGGGCGCGCTGTTTGAAACAGTGCCACTTTGAATAATGCTGCCGTCTCCCCCCTTGATCGTATACGGCACGGGACTTGTGCTGGGTGTTGAGATCACCACGTAGTGGTCTCTGGCATTTGAAGCGGAAACACCAGTCGTGTCTGTCATGACCGGCGGCAGCCAATGGATGCGATCTAATTGTGCTTTCGCCGTGGAAAAAATGGCGACAAAAAGGAGTAGAATGAAAACTCGGTAATGCATAGGGGCTTACACAAACAAAGATATTCCTGATAATTCGTCAACAATGATATTTAACTCTTCTTAGCTTTATTCACATCCACATGACATCCATTCTATTTTTCTATCAATGAGGTAATTCACAAGTCACTGCCGATTAACGCTCAGAGCCCATATTTCACGCATCCAAAAAGACAGCCGCAGTCTCAGGTTCATCAATAGCGCCTTCCATCACGTTCCCGACTTAAACCCGCTGATGGAACAGCCTCCACGACTTCATCTCAATGAAACGAGAGTCTTCGCTCGCATCATCGCGATGAAAGAATAGAACCTCTGCATCAGTTACTGAAAAGGTCTATGAAACTATTCACCATCATCCTCGCCGCCACCGCCTCCCTCTCCTTCGCCGGAGAATGGGTCAACATGTTCGACGGTAAAACCCTCAAAGGCTGGAAGGTCAATCCAGAGAACCCCGAGACCTTTTCCGTTGAGGACGGAGCGATCAAGGTCCAAGGAAAACGAACACACCTCTTCTACGGTAAAGATGGCAACGCCAAATTCAAAAACTTCGAATTCGAGTGTGAGGTGAAAACGGCCGCAAAGGCAAACGCAGGGATCTTTTTTCACACCCAGTATCAAGCTGAAGGCTGGCCCTCCCAGGGATACGAGGCCCAAGTCAATGCCACCCACAAGGACTGGCGCAAAACCGGCAGTATCTACAGCATGAAAGACCTCGAGGAACCCGGCCACAAAGACGGCGAGTGGTTCACCTACCAGATCAAGGTCGACGAAAAGAAAGTCACGATCACGATCAACGGAAAAGTGGTCAACGAGTATACCGAAGCCGAGGACCACGCCGAAAAAACCAAGCGCATCGGCGAAGGAACAATCGCCCTACAAGGTCATGATCCCGGAAGCCTCGTCTACTTCCGTAAGCTCCGCATTAAGGCCCTCGACTAAACACCAAGCAACATTCACTGCCCAAAAATCACCACAAGTCCTCCCGTATTTTTCGGGAGGGCTTTTTCTTTGGCATCCTCACCTTTAAGGCACCCACCTCATCAGCCCTACCAGACGAGACCCACGATCTTTTAAATAAGGAAGATTGAATATTACAAAAATAACTCGGTCTAACAGAAGTCTCCACGTCCTTTTTGGCGTAAAGATTCATGAGTCTTTGGTGTGTGCCAAAGACGCCACGCTCCCCTCACGAGCGGCTAACAACAAGCCGTAAGTATTCCTCCAAATACCCAATAAAAACATGTCCCTACCACTCGCATCATCCGTCCAAGAAACCATCAGCACCGTCCTCGAGATGCTGGAAACCGCCGGAGGCTTCTTTGGCCCCGCCGGTAAATATATCATCGCCCTCTTCATCTTCATCATCGGAAAATGGATTGTTGGAAAAATCCGCAAACTCGTCGAACTGGGCCTCAGTAAGACCGGCGTTGATAACAAGCTCAGTAAATACCTCGGTGGCAAAAATGCCGGGGTCGAGAAAACAATCGGCTTGATCGTCTACGCCGTCTTGATGATCTTCGTCATCATCGCCGCCCTTGAGCGCATCGGCCTCTCTAATGTAACCGCGCCTCTTCAAGAAATGTTGTCCTCTATCATGAGCTTCATTCCACGTATGATCGGTGCCGGAATCGTCCTCTATATAGGCATCTTCTTCGCAAGTATCGTGAAGCAACTTCTCCAAGGAGTCCTCGACGCAGCACAAGTAGACGAGCGTCTCGATACCCCCATCAGCGGCACCTTGGCCAATATTGCCTCAATGCTCATCATCCTCCTTATCATCCCAGCCGCGCTTGGAATTTTAGAAATCTCCGCGATACAAGAGCCAGTTCAGAACATCGTGAATCAGATTACCGGTGCCATCACACCGATTTTTCTCGCTACCATTCTCGTAGGGATCGGATTCATCATCTCACGCATTGCACGCAACCTTGTCGTAAGCTTCCTCACCGGAGTGGGCGCCAATGACTGGCCCGCTAAACTCGGTATCAGCGCCCCCTCAGAAGGAAACAAGTCAGTCTCCGGCATCTTAGGCCTCATCACGATGATCAGCCTCATGGTGCTCTTCTTCTCCTCAGCGATTGACGCCCTAAAAATTAGTATCCTCCAAGAGGCCGCCACTCGCCTTAAAGACGGATATTTTAACATCCTCCTCGCCGTCATCATCTTCGGAGTCGGCTTCTTCATCGCTAACCTCGCCCACAAGAACCTTGCCGGAGAAAATCCCGCCCTCGCTCAGGTCGCTAAGATCGCCATCCTCGTGATGACAACAGTCGTCGCCCTAAACCGCACCGGCCTCGCACCTGGCCTCACCAGCCTTCCATACGAGTTCGCCATCTACGCCCTCGCCCTTGCCTTCGGGATCGGTGGAGCCATCGCCATCGGCCTCGGTGGTCGCGGATGGGTTGAGTCCAAGCTCGAGAAATTCAAGTAAGACCTCATCTCACTCAATTCCACGCAACCCGGGGCCAGTTATGGCCTCGGGTTTTTTTTCTTCCAGCGCCCCGACTTCATCTCGAACCGCTCCAGCGTCCCAGCCCGCACCTCCTCAACTGGAATCCGGAGGCTAAAGACTTCCGCCAAGCGACTCTGCAGCTCAGACGCCCCCTCGCCCTCCACTCTGATACAGACCTCTGACATCGCATTGACCACCTCAATCACCACCTCATATTCCACGATCCCCGCCACCGAGCGCACCACCTCCTCCACCGCTCCGGGGTAGAGATTCACGCCCCGCACCACCACCATATCATCTGCCCGTCCAATGATTCCCCCCTTCAGCGCAAAGTCCTCATCAGGCTGCACCAGATCGCCCGTGCGATACCGCAGAAGCGGTGACCCATATCTCCCCAGAGTTGTCAGGACTAATTCCCCCACCCCCTGATCATCCTGATTAATCACCTCGCAGTAGTACGACTCATGCCGCACTAGCAAGCGGCTCGGATCACTCAGATCACTCACCGTCACCGGACCAATCTCCGTCATACCATGATGGTCGATCACCTCCGCCCCCCAAGCCTCAGCGAGCCTAGCCCGCACCTCCGGCAGACTTCCACCAGGCTCACCCGCCACGATCAGCTTCTTCACACCCAAGTCGCGCGCATTCTGCGCCACCTCCGCGAGCCGTAAACCATAAGTCGGAGTGCAGCAGAGAACCTCAGGACGCAGCCGCGCCATCATCTTAAGCCGATTCTCACTCGTCATCCCACCCGCCGGAATCGTCCGGATCCCCAGCGAATTTGCCGACTCAAAGCCCGCCCAAAAACCTAAAAACGGCCCGAATGAAAAAGGAAAAAACGCCGCCTGTCCTTTCGTCACACCAGCCTTCTCCCAGACCCAAGCCCAATTTTTACAGAGCCACCGCCAACCAGCCGCATCATCCAGCCAAGTCATCGGCTGCCCACTCGTCCCACTCGTCTGGTGAAAGCGGGAATAATTTTCCAGCGGATAGGTCAAATTACTCCCGTAAGGAGGATGAACCACCTGATCCGCCGCCAGCTCCGCCTTCGTCGTAAACGGCACCTTCTCTGAAAACTCAACGAGAGAAGACACCGCTGAACAACCCTCAAGCTTGCACTGGTAGAAGGGATTCGTCGCGAGCGCCGCAAGAAGCTGGTTAATCTGATCAAGGTGCATTTCAAGAGACCAGGCCTCTGGCCAGGAAAGGCAAGTGTCTGTGACTCATTCCTCTCGTCAAGACGGGAACACCGACGATTTCACCCAACCTACCGTTACGACCTAAGCCATACCCTAACATCTACCCCCTAATCACCGAGCTCCCCAACGACCACCGCCCCGCCCCGCCCCAGC
>JAULCF011231219.1:0-14812 GCA_032361265.1 Devaleraea mollis
ATGATCTGCGAATCCATAGAGTTGAAAACGATTTGATTGTTGGAACGCATGGAAGGAGTCTATGGGTCCTTGATGATATTTCTCCATTGCAAGCTCTGAGTGGTGAAGTCTCAGATTCCAAATTGCATGTTTTTGAAAGCAAGCAGTCAACCTTGTGGCAGAATGTGAGTCGTGGGGGACAGCGGGGTCATTTTTGGTTTGCAGGAGATAATCCAAAGGCAGTCCGTAATTCATCAACCATACCGAGGGCTGGATTTAAAAATGACGCAGTGATTACTTATAAAATAGGTGAAGGATTTCAGGATAGTCTCACCTTGGCCATTGAAAATAAACAAGGAACTTTGAGTCAATTAATAAAAGTGAGTCCAGAGCCAGGCATTCACAGGTATTATTGGAATAGAGAATTTTCTGCCCCAGAATTTACTCCCGCAGAAAGAGAGGAATTAGATCAAATTTTACAGACAGTAGTTGCAGAGATAGGTAATTCTAGGGTGCGCAGAATGTATGCTAAATTTCAGAAGACAGAATCATCAGATGCTATTCGTAAATTACTAGAGCCATTGACTGGTGGGTACTTGAATTTTACTTTTGATCCTAAGTTTTTAATTCCTAAGGCAGAAGCAGGTACTTATCTTGTTAAATTAATTAGTGGAGGTGATATAGCGGAAGGTAGTTTAGTTATCAGAGAAGACCCTTTGCTAGAGCTTAAAGATGGGAGTAATTAGAAAAAAATGAAACAAAAAATACTAAGCATCTTAATATTGATTTCAACTTTCTGCTTTGGTCAAGAGGCAAAAGTGGATACAGAAATTAAAGCTGAAAATGTTTTTGAGTTATCAATCATTCAAGCTTATCCTGATTCATTTCCTCTTATATCAGTTGTTTTTCAAGCTAAAAATGAATTTGGAAAGCCATTGTGGACCTTAGATAAATCCGAGTTAAGAATAACTGAAAATGAAAATGAATGTGAAGTTGTAAGATTAAAGAATATCTCTGAAGACAAACCACTAAATATAGGAATTGTATTTGACCATTCTGGCTCAATGGTTGACAATCCTACCCAAATGCCAAAGGATTTGGAAACCATGCAAGGATTCGAATTGCCTAAAGGTTATGTTATGGCAATAGAATATGAAAAGAAAGGAGTTTTAAATTTTTTGGACGAAGCTGAATTTTCAAAAGACTCTATCTTATTCATTGGGTTTTCTGGAACAGTTGACAAAGTATATCCACTAAGCAATGATTTTAAGAAAATAAAGTCATTTGTAAACAAAGTTGAACCGGGCGGAAGTACTGCTTTTTTTGATGCTCTTTATTTAGGAATTGATAGCTTATCAAATTATTCAAGTAAAGGAGTAATCGTCGCACTTACTGACGGACAGGATAATTCATCTAAGTACAAGTTTCAAGAAGTTATTGAATATGCGAAAAAGCAAAATATTAGCATCTATATTATTGGTCTTGGCAAAGTGAGTAAAAACATTTTGGAACAAATTTCAAAACGGACAAATGGATTTTATTACCATACAAATGAACCTGAAAAATTAGAAGAAATTTATCTAAATATAAAAGAGCAAATTAAATCAATTTATCAAGTTGATTATACTTCCTATAGTCAAGATTACCTTGAGAATTACAGACAAATCAAGTTCAGTTTTGTAAACGATACATTGGAATTTTCCAAAAATTCTAATCTTTATTCATTACCAGAAGAAACAAGAGAATACCTCAAACAACAAGATGAGATTCGGCTAACAAAAATAAGAAATAAAAATATTGTTGGTGTTTTAGGAATACTTTTACTTGGAATTGGCGGGTTCGTAATTTACAAAAGACGTAAAAAGAATGGTTTGATTATTACTAAGGTTTATCCAAATCCTTTTAGTGATGAATTGAATATAGATTTTAATTCAATTGGAAATGACAGCCAAATCATTTTAACAATTTCATCATTGAATGGACGAACTATTAAAACAATACGAATTGAAAATCAAATACAATCAGTTAATTTATTTTTGGGAGAATTAGAAAAGGGAACCTACATTTTGCAATTATCAAATTCTAATGCTCGTTCAAATTCAGAAAAGGTCGTAAAAAGTTAACTACAGTCAACAATGTATATCCGTCAATCAGCCCTATGCGTTCTGACTGCGGGTATGTGGGGAGATGGACGTAATAAATAATAGAGAACTAATATTATAAATATATTTGTCAAAAGGCATCGGAATAAAAGAAGTCTGGTATATCCTTTGATGTACCAGACTTTCTATAAAATGCAATCTGATTTTTTTATTTTTTTGAAACATATATCATTTCTGATAATCGAAAAAATGACGGCTAGAAAAAAAGATGATTTTCATGATTGATACTTATATTCTTAACGGTTATAAATCATGAAGGGTTGGTGGTGATTTATTAAAGCGCTGTGTATTATTGTTTTTAACAGAATAATAACTACTCAATCATTCCTACTGATTTGTAGGTATCTGTCATCAAGACTTGTCAAATTAACTAATTAGTTGTATATTTATTATACAAATTTGACTAGTGTTTATCTCTGAAGTTAAGACAAAGAAGCTTGTAAGGTGTGCCATCGTAAAATTGGAGATTGATAATGTTCCCAAAAAGAAGGAGGGATGGAGTTTTAATTGGCGTAAAGCGTTGAAAGAATCTCCAAATACGACCTATATTCTTGTGGTCAAAGAGTCAAAACAAATTCATGGAGCACTTCAGCTAAAGCAAGTTGATGGAATGTTAGTGATGGAACTCCTAGAACTTTCACCCCAAAATATTGGAAAGAATAGGGAATTCCAAGATGTAGCTGGATGCTTAATTGCGTTTGCATGTAGAGAATCGATCAAACTCAAAACAGAATATAAAGGCTATCTAACATTTGTGTCTAAGACTGAATTAGTAGGGTGGTACAAGTCTGAATATTTGGCCACTCAAACTATCGGTCAAAGAATGTATATAGATCCAATTAGTGGAAATAAATTAATCGAAAAATACTTAGAAGTATGAGCACGTCAGAAAAGGTATTGGGCAAATTAAAGAAAGGCGCCTTGACTGAAAAAATGAATTTGCAATCAACAGAATATGCAGACTTCAAATTATTGATTAAAAGTAAGGTTAGTTCTTCTTCAAAGAGTGCCCGAATCGAAATTGCGATATTAGGTCTAAAGTTTGAAATGGAAGATTATTTGGCTTCTAACAAAAAGAATACATCAATAGGATCTTTCATTAAACAATTTATCAATGCAGTTGAAATTAAACAAGTTCAGTTTGCTGAGTTTATAGGAGTAAGACCATCGAACCTAAGTAAAATACTAAATGGCGAAAGAAGATTAAGTTTAGATCTGGCTTTAATTCTTGAGAGTGTATCAAAAATAAAAGCAGAAAAATGGTTGATGATTCAGAATAGAAATGAGATTTTCAAAATCCGGAAGTTGAAAAAAGATGAGTTGTCAAAATTTAAATTAAAGCAGTTAATAAAATGATGAGACGATAGGTAGCATTAAGGAAGACGATCATATACACTTCATACCTCGTCGAAACGACGCTTCCTCAGGACGCTTGTAAGAATGAAAAATATTATCGGTATATTTAGCTAATAAGAATAGCGTACAACTTCAAAGTCTTCAATTAAATAACATGAGATTCTTCATTATATTCTTCTCTTTTACAGTGTGTATATCTGCATGTATTGTTCCTAGTAATGTTGATAAACCTTATGAGTACACAGGAACTTCGAAAGTCCCTAGAGGAATGCCAAGTAAGCCAGGGGCTTGTTATGCAAATTGTACAATCCCAGATTCTTATGAAATTTATGAAGAGCAGTATTTTCTGTTTACAGGTGATCAAGATGATACCGATGTAGAAATTGAAACGATTGAAATAGTATTATCTGAAGGAGGAACCAAAGAGTGGGTTAAAAAGAAAGCAGATAAAAATTGTTTGTCGGCTGATCCAGATGATTGTTTGGTTTGGTGTCTGGTGGAAGTCCCTAGGGAGGTAGAAACCTATATTGTGGTAGTAGATACAAGTGCCACAGATCAGTACGAATCATTCCTTAAACAAAGAAAAGAGTTGATTAGTAAGGGAGGGGGTACTGAATGGAGGGAAGTAGTTTGTGAAGGGAAGATGACTAAAGGGTTGGTTGTTGCGGTTCAAAATTATTTATATAGTGGAGGCTACTATTTTGGAGACATTGATGGTGAAATGGATAAAGGACTGAGTGAGGCTTTGATAAATTTTCAAGTCAATAATCAACTAGCGAAGGGGCACCTTACGCTTGAGAGTTTGGATGTGATGGGGGTGAGGTATTGACTGGCCATTCGTTATTTATTAGTCGTTGTGTAACGGTTAAATGACGACTGTTGGTTTGGGGTAAATGTATAAGAATGTTGTGCAGCATCTAGGAAGTCCTAAAGTCATTTTGAAATATTATATGCTTATTGTTGTATTTAGCTCTTTTGTACATTTGAGGCATAATAATTAGCTTTTTTTGTAATTGCATTGAACCAAATTTGATTAATTTACGGGGTGTAATATTATTTTTCTAATCTAATCAATATGGATCTTAATAAATTTTCTAAGTTCAAAAAATTTAGTCATTATTTAATTTTATTATTTCTTTCTGTTTCATCTTGGGGGTGCAGCAAAGAAAATAATAGCGAAGAATCACAAGTATTTACTCATCAATGTAAGTTGCAAAAATGTGCGTTAAATTTTAATGATTTTACTGGATTAGATTGCACGGTTCCATTATCCGAATTCTGCCACCATAAATATCTCTATAACGAAAATAATTTGGTTTTTAAAAGAGTTAAGATATTATCAGGAGCTCAACGCGATTTTCAAATTGATAGTATTGCTTTTGACGAGATAGGGCGAGTTGTCGCAGAGTATTACTATGAACGAGATTCTTTAGGCCCCAAATCTTTAGAAATTGTAAGGCAATATTTTTTTAATAATGATACCGATATTTACCCAGTGAATAGTGAGCGTTATTGGGTTAACGGAAATGCAAACATAAATACTGAAGAATATATTTTTGAAAGCGGTAAGATTATAGAATTGAAATTAATAAAAGATGGGACACTGGAGAAAACCGAATCATTTGAGTATAATTTTGAAGGAAATTTGAAACAAAAAGTAATAGACTATTACAATAATGATTTTACTGACACTATTTCATATTCGAATTATGATGATATGATCAATCCAATTAGGGAGTTTCCTTTCAGAGATCTATTTGGGGTTAGAAATTCGAAGAATAACTATAGAGAAATCAACGCTTTTCGTGAATTACCAAATGGAGAACTTACAACTGGTTATGGATTTTCCGTTGGAAGTTTTATTTATAATGATATGGGATATCCAATTATAGGCTTCATGGAATATGATTGCAATTAGATGGAATATTAAAATTTGCTAATTCCTTTAAGTTTATTTTAAAATATGAGGAGTGGACATACTGGTCCGGCTATTAAAAGTGAGATTGGGTTTTAAAATTGAATAAGTCAAAATTATTAAAGAAAAGAAAACTGATAGAATTAGAGTAGGTACAAGAGATTGACGCTGCACAACATTATGTAGAACAGCATATCTGTTTCCCTTCGGTCACAGAGACGCAGTCTACAATCACCGTTTTCCTCTATCTGAAAATAAAAAATGAAATTATTTAAAAACATATTTGGTAATTCTGAAAACAAAAGAAAGTGTTTTCCAGATATTAGTGATGTGTTTGCAGAACCGGAACAAAAGGATTTAGTATTCTTCCCATTATGTTCTGTGAATCTAAAAGAAGTGATTCCATATAGAAATGAATGGGTACATTTTGTCGATGCATGGAACAATGGTGATGTTGATGATTTTACATTTACGGAGCATCTAACTCGAGATTCAGTAAAATTCAAATTGAAGGACTCGAAATATCAGTACTTAGGACAGTTGAATGCATTTCCACATTTCTCCAAAATTCAAAATTGGCAAAAAGAAGTTGTTGAAGAATTTAGAGATAATAGAAGTGAATACATTGAAATTCCTACACCTGATGAATTCGAAAAATCAACTCGTCGATTTAAAGAACTGGAAAGAGAAAGAATTGATTTTGATTACTATTTATACGTTGATCAACTGTTAAGCTATTTAGTAAACAAAGAAAGATTCAAAAAGAATGGAAAACTAATTACACATAAGTCATTTCCAAAAGGTTATGAATTCAAAACCTATGAACCAATAAAACAAATTGGAGGAGAACCTCAATGGGAACAAAAAAATATGACTCCTAAAGATGTCAATGACAAACCATTAACATTTATAGGTCAGGTAAAAGGGTTTAGTTATATGCAGAATGGTAGTGATAATATTTACTTGTTTCTAAATGAAGAGACGAATGAAATGGTGCAAATATTCCAATATGGATGAATGAAAAACAGAAGATAACAAGCGATGGCCACGATCAGTCACCCTATGGGATGGTAGACGTGTATCTCCAACCCTGTTATCTATAATTCGAATTGATCAAATTTTATCACGGATGAATCAAGTTCTTATCTCTTGAAAAACAATGAAGTTTAATTTATTTACATGATGAAAAGAGCCTTTATTTTCCTATTTATTGTTCTATGTTTCATAAAGAACAATTACGCGCAGAATGACGCAGAATTTCTGGAAAATAATTTTTATGATTTTTATTCTATTACACAAATCCAAAACGACACAATTGAAATCAAGAAAGATTTCAATGAATTTTATTCCTTTATAAATACTCTAGAAATTTCCCCAAAGGGTAAAAATCGAATAGGTGAGCTTAGAAATATTCGAAGAATTTTCAAAAAGGTGCATGATAAATACTTAGTTAATTATTCGGAAAGCGTAACGTTTAATAATATTTTCTCAACAGGAGAATATAACTGTTTGACGGCCTCGGCTTTATATTCATTGATTTTCGAATATCTAAGTATTCCCTATGAAGTACATTTGAAATCAAAACATGTTTATGTATTGACTTACCCTAAAAGCTTGAAAATTATTATTGAAGCAACTTCTCCGACAAAAGGAATCATTCAATTCAATAAGACAGAAATAGAACAATATAAAATAGAACTATTAGAAAACAACGTAATTTCAAACAGGGATATAAATAATGATTTTGCTTGGGATGAATTTATATTATTAGATGATATCGCAACGATTAATTCTGTTGGTGGTTTACTTTTTTCTAATCTTGCTTTAACATCAATTGAAAATGAGGATTTTGTCCAAGCTCTTATAGTTCTTAATAAAGCAAAGACTAAATATTCGTCAAAGCAAATAAATGATCTTTACCATTTTGCATTAGACTCATATTTAAATGATCCTCAAAACAATAATTGGCCATATTTATGCAAATTAATAACTCAACTTTTTCCCATTATTAGTAATCAAACTTCGGACTATGCGCTTTATTGTGAGATGTTCACAAACTTAGTAATAAAACAGCCATTTTCTAAAGACCCCCTAGAACTTAACTCATTACTAAATTGCATTGATGGTATAGGTGATAACATTGAATTTAAAAGACAGATAAATGAGTCCATCTATCTATTGACAGCCGAATTATACTATGAGAAATCCGAGCTTGATTCAGCACTATATTATTTTACTAAATCGTTCAATCCAGAAAATACATATTCTTTCGAGTTTATCTCACATCTAGTCTGGGAACACCTGGTTCTAATTTCAAACTTTGAAGAAAGGTTAAAGGTTTTAAATCAATTTGAGCAAAAATTCAATTTTTTAAAATCAGATCAAAATGCCAAAGCCGTAAAGGTTCATTCTTATATGTCTATCATTGAAATTGAATTTAACCTTAACAATAAAGAAAAGGCTCTAAGATATTTTAAGGAATTCAAGAGTCTATTTGAGCTAAGTCCTAAAAACGAATACGACGAAAATGCAATTGGGTTTGGCTTTGGAGCAGCTTCTTCATTTTATATTAGAAAAGAGGATTATAAAACTGCTCTACAAATTTTGGAAGAAGGATTGATGTATGCCCCAAATAGCTTAGAGTTAAGGAGAAAAATGAAGCTATTAAAAGAAAGTAAATATCGATAAGAATGTATATGACATCAGTCTCAAGTTGGTCATCCGCTGCACTTACTTCTGGCGTTATGCTCAATCAAGAAAAAACAAAAGTATAAATGCAAGAATTCCTCACTACAAGATTCTGTATTTAAAACCAGCACACCTAATTAGTTTTAAAGTTTAATTTCATTCGAATTATCTCGAGAACAATTTTCAATAAATACAATGAATATTTTGAACCAAATTCTAATTGGAATGGATTAAAATAAAAGACTTGAAATCTTCAAAGAATGACTAACCTTTCCAACTATCTCTCCTGAGACTAAAGACTATCCCGGCGAAGCCTTATTTCTTTTCAAATGTTAATATCGAACTGATACCACATGCTTTATAAAACGGCCAATAATCATTTTACAATTCGTAAAACCAGAATTAGCTTTTTTATTAAACATAAATGTTCTAGGTTTATCTCATATCCAGAATTTCTATTTGTAGAAAAATGATACGTAGACTTTATTTCATGTCACATCTTTCTGAAATTCTTAATCGTAATTTGACTTTCAAATAATTACATTTTTAAACGAATAGAAATGATCACAATTAATAAAATCAAGATGAAAAAATTAGCTCTATATTCAATATTTGCATTTCTAAGTTTTTCTTGCTTTGGGCAAAAAAGTCTTTATAATTTTGGTCGAAATTTTGACGTGGATAAATGGAGGTTTTATGGAGGTGCTGCCATTGGGCCTGAAACTGGATTAGCAGGATTAATGCCTAAGTTAAGCGCATTTCGATTCACTGAAGGAACAAACCTTCAATATTACTTTGGTGGAGAATTTACACCTTGGATTGGATTTGCCCTAATTCTTTCAACGGATATTAGTGTAGGAATAAAAATGAAGCATCTTTCTTTAGAATCTTCTGTTGGTGTGCTTAGATATTTTGGTGATGGAGATTACGGCCCATTTACCCACGGAACAATAAACCCTAAAATAGGGATTGATCTAGGTAGGTTTTGGTTTAAAATGGGGCCGTCCTTTTTTACCTTTAAAAAATACGCACCAGATCCTCCTCCTGTATTAGATCTAATAAAGTTTGGTAATCAGAGTGTAAATATTGAATTGCTTATAGAGATATAATTAATAACAGACAGCAGTATATAATATATAACTATTGTACAAAAAAATATCTCAAGTAATTATCTCAACAAGTCAAAAAAAGGAAAAGCGGAAAGGTTCTGAAAAATGCGAGATTACTCTATCTTGTATTAGTAGTCTGCAAGTAAACATAAAAAGGAAAAGCAGTAAGAAGCTTAAAGTACACGAAGTCATTGAGTTCCCCATACAATAATTAAGAGGGTCCAACGGTGCTGCGATAAACAGAAGACGCAGCAACAGCAAGTCTTCTGTTTTGTCGCTAGTTAGCATCTTTTTTTTACTCATTCGTAACACTAAAGCATGCTCCTGTGGAGATATTTAAAACACCCCCAATTAAAACTGTTAGCGATTTTATTTTAGTAATATCTCCATTATTAAAATATATGGTATTTCCACCAAGGATTTCTACACCTTCGCACTCTGTAGGAAAATGGCCTAAGCTCCAATTACTTTCAGAATCAAACCAATTTCCCGTACTTGAACCAATCCATGTGTTGATTAACATTGAACCAGGAATGCATGCTTCGCATATACTACCTGATACAACGGAACCTGGAGCAATCCAATTTGAACTTGCTCCATCTAAGTCAAAATTATTTAATATGCCATCATTATTATTTGATGTTATATCTGGAAGAGAGGTTATTCCTGAATTATCGCTTCCTGAAACTCCTTCGTTAAATTGATAATATGCAACTAAATCTTGTTCTGATCCAGTTAATTCACAATTCATATTATTCTGAATTTCACTTATATCTAAAGCTTGATTCCAAATTCTTAATTCATCAATTTTTCCTTCATAATATTCATTACTTCCCCAAGGAAGATATCCAATTTTTAAATCATTTTCATTAATTACCCAATCATAAATAGATCCTGTATTTGAACTAGAGTACACCAGATTACCATTAGCAAATGCTTTATAAATCGTTCCATCATATGTGACCGCTAGATGTACCCATTCATTTTCTGGTATTTGCCAATTTGTGTTAATCCAATCCCATGGAGTGATATTTATATTTGCAATAGAATACAGAAATGATCCATCATCTAAAATACCAATTCCGTACTCTCCTTCCTTTTCGAAAATTACACTTACACCTCCCAAAATACCATTTTCAGGATAATTTACCCATACTTCCATTGTCATTGTTGATGTCAATGTAGTTGATGTTGAATTTGGGATATTTACAAAGTTAAATGAACCGTCAAAATGAAGGGCAGCTCCATTAACAGTACTAAAAGAATCTTGTTCGAAAACCCTTGCATTTCCAGAGTTTCCATTTCCATAAGCTCCAAAAGCTCCAATTCCTACACGTAACCCATTGGATGAAAGAGAAATAGAACTTGCTGAATTATCGTCCACAGCCTGTCCATCGATATCATTTCCAAATTGAGTCCAGTTAGTGCCTGTCCAATCATATATTCTTGTATGTCCTGAATTACTTCCATTTCCATCATTCTTTTGAGCTCCAATTGCAACTCGGTTTCCATCACTAGATAATGATACAGAACCACCTGAGCGATCACCTTCAGCTTCTCCATCAATATCATTTCCGATTTGAACCCAGTTTCCCCCTAATAATTTAAATATTCTTGTATGTCCTGAATTACTTCCATTTCCATCATTTGATCCAGCACCAATAGCAACTTTATTGCCATCAGAAGATAGCGATACAGATCCTCCTGATGTATCCCAAGTTGTTTCTCCATCGATATCAGTACCCACTTGTATCCAATCCATACCACTCCAATCATATATTCTGACGTGACCTGAATTATTTCCATTATCATCATTAAATGGAGCTCCAATTGCAATACGATTTCCATCCGCTGATAGAGAAACTGAAGATCCTGATCTATCATAAGGATCTTCTCCATTTATTGGGTACCCAATAATTGCCCAACTGATTCCATCCCATTCAAACACTCTAACTCCTCCATAATCACCTCGATATGGAGATCCAATAGCAATGCGATTTCCATCAGAAGAAATAGAGACAGAAGATCCTGATTTATCCCCTTCAAATTCCCCATCGATATCATTTCCTAATTGAATCCAGCTAGCACCATTCCAATCATATATTCTGACGTGACCTGAATTATTTCCATTATCATCATTACTTGGAGCACCAATAATTATTCTATTTCCAGACGACGATAAAGCAATACTAAAACCTGAGGAATTATCTGCAGTTTCTCCATCAATATCATTCCCCAATTGAACCCAATCAATTGCATCCCATTCAAATATCCTTACATGTCCTGAATTATTTCCATTACCATCATTTTGATGAGCTCCCACTGCAAACCTATTCCCATCTGAGGATATAGATGTAGACCAACCAAAACTGTCAAGCCCAGCTTCTCCATTTATATTAGTACCAAGTTGAGTTTGACCAGACATACTGATATAATTGAATACAATTAATAATAATGCTACTAGTCTCATAATTATTATTTTTATAAATTTAATTAATGATGTGGCTAACAAATATTTTGTTGAGTACAAAATTAAATTATTATTTAAAAATTGACTATTTAATTATTCTGTTTTCAACAACAAAATATATTCTGTTGTTGTTCGATTTTAAATTGATGCTAACTCAAATGTATGTGTAATGAAATTGCTCATACCTTCCTTTATGTTGCATATCATTAGACAAAATATAAATCAGTTTTGCTATTACAGTTAGACTCTGAATTCTTAAAGAACAAATAGTCTATTCTTTTGGACTAATAGTCCATATTTCTTAATTGATCTTAGCATAAGTTTGTGTATAACTATAAAAGAACATTTTAATTTAACTAGAATGAAAACAATAAATATATTCTTATCACTTATCCTAACTTTAACAATTATGTCACAAACACAAGCTCAGAATACTAATGCTAATGCAATTGAAAAAACCATCAACCATTATTTCGATGCAATGATCAATCACAATTCTGCTTCACTTAAAAACGCTTTTATAACTTCTGCTACCATGAAGTGGATTGATAAAGATGAATTTAAGGAAGTAAATGCGGTTGATGCTCTGACAGAATATTTAGATTCTAATAAGCTAGTAAAATCTGTTGCAAGAATCACCTCTATTAACATACAAGGTAATGCAGCTAATGTAGGTCTAGAAATAGAATACGAAACATTCACTTTTGTAGATTACATGCATTTATTGAAAATCAATAACGAATGGAAGATTGTAAGTAAAACTTATACTACAATCCCAAAGGATTTTTAAACGTAGTTCATTGAAAAACAAATTTTAAAAATTAGTTTCTAGTGATAACAGCACGACGTACTTTCAATTATCAAGGTCAGGTTTTAATCGAGAAAATGATTATTAAATCTCCTTTTCGATATGAAGCTATTTTCCAAGACAAAGGGTGTTTTATTTATTTTAAAGAGACGGGTCCTAGGTTGTTTTCAGCTGAGACTAACAAAAAACTACAAGGGAACGAAGCCGTATTACTTAAATGCGGAAGCCACTTTGTGGACTTACTTAAAAATACAGAAGAAGATAAGGTAGAAGTTCTTGTGGTTCATTTTTTTCCAGAGATCTTGAAAAAACTATATGCAAACGAACTACCAGAAATTCTCACCAAACATAAAAACAGAAAATCAAGTGAGATAATCGTTTCTAGTGATGTACTATCAAAATTTATAGAATCTCTAGACTTCTACTTCCAGAATCCTACCCTAGTCAACAATGATTTATTAGAATTAAAAATCAAGGAATTAGTTCTCTTATTAGTCCAGTCAAAAAATATCGATTCTATCATAGAGCTTGTAGCTGATCTTTATTCTTCTAATTTGATCTCCATCAGGGAAGTTGTAGAACTACATTTGTTTTCTAATCTAAAACTCGACCAACTGGCTAAATTATCTAGCCTCAGTTTGTCTTCATTTAAAAGATCGTTTAAGAAGGAATATAACGATAGCCCGACGAACTATATCAATTCAAGAAGAATAGATAAAGCAAAAGAACTACTCGCAATCACTGACTTGTCTATCGGTGATGTTGCTTTTGAATTGGGCTTTCAAGATTCCTTATATTTTACTAGGTTATTTAAAAATAAAATAGGGATTCCACCCACGAAATATAGATCCGAAAATTGAATTGATCTCTTTGTCCATAATTCAGGACTTTTACTCCATTTGCTCCTCTTCATATAGACATAATTTTGATTATCTAATTTAATCTAAAATTATTGGAATTATGAAAACGCTAATAATAGTCACGCATCCAAATCTTGAAAAGTCCAAAATCAACAAGAGGTGGATTGAAGAGCTAAATAAATACCCAGAAAAATATATTGTCCACGATTTACATAAGGCTTACCCAGATTGGAGCATAGATGTAGATCACGAACACAAGTTACTAGATTCCGTAGACAAGGTAGTTTTGCAATTTCCTTTCTTCTGGTTTAACTGTCCTCCATTACTAAAAAAATGGATTGATGAAGTACTTAGTCATGGATGGGCTTATGGAAAAGATAGTGGTTACAAGCTAGAAGGAAAAAAAATATCACTAGCGGTATCAGCTGGTATCAAAGATGAAGATTACCAAAAGGACGGAAGATATAAATTTACGCTAGAGCAATTAACCAGTCCTTTTGAAATAAGCTTTCTTTATGTGAGGGCAGCTTACAAACCTCTTTTTGCATTTTATGCAGCAGAGTATGATCCTTCCGATGAGCTTATTGCTAAGTCTTCAGAAGACTATATCGAATATCTCGAAAATTTATAATCCAAAATTGAACTTACTGTCTATGAATCTGGACGCATTCTGCATTTCAGACTTATGATTAGACTGTAATTTTGATAAGGATTAATCATCTAGGCAATTTTGATTTTCATTTTGAAATCAAAAATCCTAGTCTTAAAATTTCAAACAAAAAAATTATTACATGAAACAGTTATTTTTTTTACTCGCAATGTTTGCATTCACCAACGTTGCAGTTGCACAAATGAGTCCACAACAAAAGAAAGATGCAATGGAGCTAATGGAGGCAAATCGAAATTGGGCAAAAGCCGCAACACCAGAACAGTTTATGAGTTTTATGAGTCCCAAAGCTCTAGTCCTAGCTCCTGACAAAGGTGTTTTAAAAGGACATGAGCAAATCGGTGAAATGTTAGCTGAATTAAACTCTATTCCAGGTTTCCAAATAGTTTGGGAACCTCAAGAAGCATACGTTTCAAAATCCGGGGATTTGGGTTATTCAATAGACTTAATTCTTGTTAACTACACTGGAGAAGATGGGAAAAAAGTTGATTTATATGAAAAAGGAGTAACCATCTGGAAGAAAAATAAACAAGGGAAATGGATGATGGAAGTAGATGTATGGAATGTAGATGAAACCATTTCTTCAATTTATAAATAACGAAAGCCATCCGTTCCACTAATAAAAATATTATCTCATAAATTATATAAATTCGAAATTTATGAACCCATTTAAAGTTCACTCAATAGAATCCGCTTAGGGCTTATGCTGATTAGTCGTAGTAAAAACTCAAACGTTATATAGTGAAAACCCTAAATAGTTGTAAGACTGTTTGGGGTTTTTTGTAAATTCAAAACACT
>JAULCF011232330.1:0-14812 GCA_032361265.1 Devaleraea mollis
TAGCTTTCGCTCCAAAACATTGCCAAAAGCCAGATCTCATTGGTCGGAAACCCTGCGCCAAGTTTCAGCTGTTTTACTAAATCGCAAAAAATGAGCTTTCTATTGCCATGCGCCACATATACATAATATTATTATGTTAAGAACTGATCATACTATTATTATGATCAGTTCTTCGGTTTTCGGAATTCGGTTGTACGGTGGTTGTCTTCTGCTAGACACAGCAGAGATGCACTGCGCATGTGCGTACGGTATACGTACCGCAAGCTTGCTAACCTGTGCTGTGCTAGATTCAAAGTCGAAGTTCTTTCTTTACTGACAAAAAACTTCAAAAGTTGTGGACTTTGAATACAGCACAGCTCAGGTTGGCAAGCTTGCTGTTCACTCTTAAGTGCTTTTAAAAAAGTGAACAGTAAGCTTGCCAGCCTGTTGCGTCCTGCACAGTATTCTCAAAAATAAGCTAGCAATCAGTCACTGATTTGGAAGCTCGTTTGACTTTTGTTTGACGAACTATATAAGCGTCAAAACGGTCGTTTTTTTAACGTAAGCGTGAAAACGCTCAAAGGTCGTTTACACTCGTAAGCCACAAGAGCGCAAGAATGTAAAATGACTCTATCATAGCTCAACGATCGTCTCTATCATAGCTAGAAGACAGCTGGATGTGTCAGAACCTTCCGCTTTTCGCGGTTTGAATACGAAGAGCGTTTCAAAACAAGGGTTTAACTTAAACCCTGTAGAACCTGCAGACCTGCCATTACTGCGGTGCCGGTCAGCAAAGCCAGACACTGACGGCCGAGCAAAGGAATTGGCAAATGTCTCAATGCGGTTACTGGATGTATGCTGGAATAGGATATCGTACTGTACAGAAGATGAGCTCGTCATTGGATTACTAGTGCCAGACACAGGCGCAGCCTCGAGGTGTACAGAAAGTGCCCCTCAACAAGAACGGCCCCCAACCTTGTACCCCTTCTCCTCTCCTCGAGACTCCGCAGCGCTGTCCGCAGTTCTCGCGAGCCCTTCGCGAGTAAATATCTTTAACGAATCCAGTGAAGATATAATGGAGTCTCGAGCGCTGCTCGACAGAACCTCAAGGTACTGTCCAGCACCGCTTGAGACTCAATTCATCAGCACTGCAGTGAGTGTAATAAGTACAGTAGTTGTTGCTTGCAACAACTCTGAACTTCACAACACAACAATTGTGATTGGGTGTTTACAGTTTTAAATGCCTGCCTTTACCTGCGTAAAAATTCTTGAGTGAAGGTACTGTACGGTGGTGCTCACGGCGAGCAGCCATCGATTAGATCGCTCAGCTCAGAGATATCCACTTTTACTTCAATGCTGAGCAGTACAGTACTCCCAAGTATAGTACTGTATTGTATGTTTTTCAGTTGCAGCTGCACGAAAGGCTGTCAACAATAGCAATCGCACGGTGGCGCCACCGGACGGTGGCCGATGCGGTGGCCAATGTGGTGGCCGATGCGGTGGCCGATGCGGTGGGGCCGGCGCCACTATGCGATTTCACGGTTGACATCATATCGTGCAGCTGCAGCCGAAAAATAAGCTTCAAAAAACAAGCATCGGAGCACTGAAGTGCTACTTCTAGCTAGCCTGGAGGAAAGAACGTCATGCAAATCCTGTTCTTGTGCTCAGAATCCTGGTTAGATTGGACGTCGTGCCAAAAATTGGCATCAGCACCGCAATATGGCATATTATGCCCCACTTGTGACGCGAGCTTGCTATTGACGCCGACTAATTCGTCCCAAGGATTTTGAGCGCAACGATCACTGCACTACTGCAGTGATCTCCAAGCTCAAAAGCTTAAATGCATCTGGGTCCGTCTCACACACTTTTGGATACGCTGCTTAGTACGGATATATGTTTTTCTAACAGGTTTCATAAACCCATCGCGGCTGCAGCGCCGAGCTTTTCGAGCCATTCATGAACGCCGTATTGCTCCGGACAAAAGTCGTCGAGCCTTACTATAAGAAAAAAAACGTATGCGCCATCGGATGTGCGAGCAGCCGTGTTTTTCGGGAAGACGGATCAAGCATGAACCGCATCTTGCCAGAAATGGTGCCATGATCAAAGCAGTTCACTTCCGCGTCTCGATCCTCAGAATATGTACAGTAAAGGAGCCTGGTTTCGCCGCAGGGGGGGCTGGCATACTCTAGATAGGCTGGCACTGAATATTGCTGGAAACATAATTGTCATGCGTACTGCACTACGCGTAAATCCGTCAACGCAGTGTTGTGCTTTGACAGTACGCCATTTTTTTAGTTGCCAATCCTCGTGCTTTCATTTGCCCGACAGAAAGTCGGGTTACCGAAGTCAGCAATAGCTCCTTGAATATTGGTCCTGCACCAACATCGTTTCCCACAAGAAAGGCGCAAGAATTACAAAGGTGCCCCAGTCCCGTATGCGTAGTAGTGCGAGGCGAATAGAGTTTGCTAGCTAGACTTGTGTGCGCTTACTTCTAGAGGTATCCGTCTCCATTCGTTTTTGAAAAACGTGGCCTGTCGACCACTGTGGGCTTTTGCTTTTCTCAACACCTGCGCAAAGGAGAATGTCGAGTTCTTCCAGCGACCCGTGCGTTACAGAACGTTCGCTCCATGGATGTTTGTGGTTCATTGTGACATAATTAAAAAACGTCGGATCGCTGGCACTCGATACTTCCTCTGCTTTGAGCGACTATGATACTCTGAAATTAAAGGCACGCTCTAAATCCGTTGGGCTCGCATCCTGCAGCAACGATCCTTGCTTTTAAGCAATATTAAATTAGCCACTCCCGCGCCTTGCTGCAGCTTGGACAAACACTGGCAAGCTCCTACACTCACCAGCAACTCTGGTGGAGACAGACTAGCTAATATACCAACGCGCCTCTTGGCAACGAATGTCTCCCGAGTGGCTGGAAACCACTAAGTGCACAGAACTTCCGCAGTTTTCCTATAGCAGCTGCCCGCTCCCCTGCGGGCAGACTCCCAGCAGATTCACCCATCGGCGCTGGGCAGAGAGCAGTGAGTGACTGCCCGTCGTCAAACTTACGGTCTGCTTCGTCGTTAAACTTACGGTCTGCTTCGTCGAGAAGGTACAGGCCGAGACCGAGACCACGAAACTCCACGTCTGGCAACACTTCCCGCGAGCCTTTCGTTCCTAAAACCCACTACGAAGTAGCGCAAATCTCTCACCAAATACGCGTCCCGAAAATAATATTTACACACTCGCCCCTACTCTCTCTACACCCCCCCTGCGTCATCACTTCTTCCCTTCCTCATCCTCCGTCCCCTCTGTAACCTGACTCTCATCATCAGTGATCCAGACCTTGCTCTCCCACGCGCCCGCAACCTGACTGAACGCCTTCGCCCTATCAACATCAGTAGTACTCAGCGCCACATCTGCGCTACTACACGCCGGGCTCCCCACCGAGCTGCCACTGACACTACTACCGACCTCGGACCTGGCCACACACTCCCACATGCGCACGACCCTCTTCTTCTTCTTGGAGTTAAACGCGTCTGCCTTCTGCGCAGCACGGACCTCTGCGCCGCGCCTGGCCGCGACGCGCATCGCCGCGGCCTCGGCCTCGCCCTCTTTGACGCGCTCCGCGAGGCGCCTGTTCGTGCGCTCGCCGACGCGGACCTCGCGGGCGAGGAGGCGCTCCGTCTCGGCCTTGGCCGCCTGGAGGGCGCGGACGTCGTCGTGGAGGCGCAGGATGTACTCCTCGGCGGAGACGGCGAGGCGCACGTCTGCCTCGCCCTTCTTCTTGGGAGCGACGCGGAACTCGGCGACGCCGTCGACGGACGGGACTTGGCCGGCGAGGGCGGAGGGCGCGATGTCGTGCAGCGCCAGTTTGAGGATGTCGTCGTCCGCCCAGTCGTCGGCGCTGTTCGATTTCTTGCTGCTCACGAAGGACGACGAGAAGAGGCTCGCGCCGCTGCGCGCGCCAACGAAGGGCGTTGCGGAGGGCGCGGAGGGCGACTTGGCGAAGAAGGCGGCGCGGGGGACTTTGTAGTTGGCGGCGGCGGAGCCCGGGGGCGCGGCGAGGGCCGCCGAGGCGGAGAGGGCGATGAAAGAGTGCGAGGGGAGGCGCGGGGACGAGGGGGAGGAGGAGGGGCAGGGAGCGGAGGCAGAGAGGAAGTCTGTCATTGCGGTGTGGACTGGGAGCGCGTGGTGAAGCGGATGGATTGGAAGTGTCGGGTGTGCGGAGGTTGTTGGTTTGTTGGCGCAGTGCGGGGTTGTGGCGGCGAGGTGTGTGTGGATGTTGGGTTAAGTAAGTATCGCGGGGATGCGTGTGTTCGTTTATCTCGCGACCGCAGTGGATGACGACGGAGGAGGTGTAAGTTGGCGTGGACCAGCGTCCACTCTGTACGCGCCAGAGGGCGGTGCATGTTGTCCGCCATAGATCGTACGGACCGATTGTATGATTATGATACACGGCCGTACAGACACGGTTTATATGAGTACAGTATCCAGCACGCGCCGAAACAGATAATCGGAATCTATCGATATCGGGACGCGTGTGCCCCAGATATATGCGACGCGTGTGCCCCAGATATATGAGACGCGCGTGCCCCAGATCTATGAGAGACATATGCGCCAGATCTATGAGAGGCGTGTGCGCCATATCCGCCACCGCCCCCTCTCCTGCCCTGCCCTGCCCTGCCTCAAGTCGTGACACAAATGCCAACCTCACCTCCCCTCTCATCAGCACCGTCCTCAATCCGCGGCATTCCCCACCCCTCCGCCAGCTCCGCCGCGAGAGCCACATTCCTCAAGCGCGCCCACATCCGCATCCGCCTCCGCCGCGTGCGGCAGTGCTTGCCAACACGCGCCCCAGCGCACTAACAAATGCGCCGTGTTGACACAGAGACGGAGCCTGTGATTTTCGCGGGGGGCATATCGCGGCGCGGGCGTTGGCGCGTTCGAGAAGGCTGGGAATATGGAATAAAGTTAAGGTGACGGTGCCCAAAGCCGCGAATAATCTACATAAAGATTCCCTATCATACAATAGCGTCCAAATCACAGCGAAAGGAAAGCGTGTATATACACATATGTGAGAAGCGCTGCTTCTCTGTAGTCCGGCGCTTTGGTAGTACCTACGCCTTCTTGAGGCTTATCGTGTAAACGATCTTTGATCAACCTCAAGTAGCCTGACCTGCTTACAAAAGACCAGGTTACTTGAAAATTCTTGAAAGCCAGTGTCTCGCGTTTACGAGACGGTGGAGTCAGACGGCTGTGCTCCACCTTTTCAATATATTTTTAACATTAAATGTTACGTTTCAATTTACTCTGAATTAGCTATGATTCAGAGCTGACGAGTTATTTGCACCATAAATTAGTTGCGATGGAACTTTCACCATGCTGTTCTCTGCAGGGAAGCGCTCCCGTCAACCGTTCTGAACAATATGCAGATGACGTAAAGCAAACATAAAAGCAAGTCTCTAAATTGCGAACATTATGGCAAAGCCCAGAGGACACCAGCCTTCCTAAAAAGACGTATTTCCGACCAGAACGTGCGAGCAGCCGTGCCTTGCGTGACACACAAGCCGCAGCTTGACATAAATGTTTCCACGATCGAGACGATTCTCTTCCGCCCCTTTCTCACCAGAAGACGTAAATTAGCCTGGTCACAGGACGGGGAGCTTACGGACGGACCGGTTAGGCACTGGCGTTGGAAACGATACTTTTTACGCAGTACTCGTAAATCCGTCAATGCAGTCTTGTGCTTTGAGAATACTCTTTTAAAAAAGTGTTTTTTTTGAAAAAGAAATTTCTTTTATTTTGTTCTTCACTTCGAGTTGAGGAGCAAGAAGAGGACTGGTTATGAGCCAGTGCGTTCCCTAATATATGGGGTGATGGTTTATTACAGCTGGCGAGAAGCTCTTGCCGGAGGTGATGTCACGAGACCTAGCCTGACATTCAGTGGACCTATGCATCTACTGAGAGTGTGCAAGTTAAGCGCTTAACAACAGCTAGCTGGTACACTGTATGTACTATAATAGTCGACTGTGGAGATCTCCAGATACCCGACACAGTGGCCAGTATTTTGACGCGTCCGAGTACTTCAGAAGTACTACCGCACACAGTCGTGTTGGTTCATTTGAAGCTTATTATCGCCCTTCTATCCCACAGTCAGTATGACGGTGAAGCCACGAAATTTTTGTCTGCTATCTTTAACTCCTTCTTACCGAATTTGAATTTGAATTGCAATTCGATCACCTTCAGAAGCACCAATCGGAACTTAATTGTCGAGCACGACCAAGTCTTAAAACCCCGCACCATCGTGGCACGCGTACAAGCTGAGCTGCAAGGTCTCTCATGAGTCTGTGACTCTCGGATCTTTACTGGTCGATCGACCAAAACAAAAAGGAAATTTGCTTTTTCTTCCGAAATACAATAAAACATATGTCGCACGTAGTCCTCAAACGCATCATTTCCGGATATTACTCTTTTAATATAAATGAGCCTAGTTCAAGGTCGTTGACGAGCTTATGATCGAAATTGTAGGTGAATCCAGATTAGGAAAAGTTGAGTCAAAGAAACACAGCGACTAAAGCGCTTATAGCCAGCCATCCTCGCAGCCACTGAGAGCGATAGTGTTTAGTCAAGTCGAGACTCCGTGAAGTAGAGCCCGCCTCTCACCGCAAACGACAATCAAAACATTCTGCAGTATGGCGTTCTCAGCAATGGAGCGATTCAAGTCATTTTCAAGCGACTTCGGCGCAACCCCAAAGCGCGCGAGAGTCCACTTTGCGCCTTCGGGTGCCTTCACCGGCGCCAGGTACGACGGGGACTCCCCTTCATCCTCGGAGGATGGCGATCAAGCGTCATTGAAAGAGAACATGAACACTCGAGGACACTTTTCACAGGAGGACGGTATCCCTCAGGAGGCAGACGGGCACGATTTTTGGGATGCGACTTGTTGGGCGGCGTCGAGGCGCTACGGCTATGTTGGGCGCAAGGCGAGAAAGGTCCGGGTTAAGGTCCGTAGGCTCATCAAGCGCTTCTTGACAGGGAGTAGCACGGCGAGTGGAGACTAACAATTTTAGTAGGGAGCGTTTGCAAGGTAGAGAAGCGGTGAGTAGCACTGCATAATTGCAAGCGAGTAGCGAGCTTCGAAAGTTTCGAGAAGTCTTCCCGCAATAAAAACCACGGTCCAGACTCTAAGTCAGCGTACTTAGATGGTCTCAACATTTCTCCACTCTTATATTTGCTTCTTTTACGTACGAACGTCCTTTATCCTATTCTCAACTGCACAACAGAAAGGCGATCACCACCGCACGGTAAGATCTTGCCGCATAGTAGTGATCGCCTTTGGAAACGCTCGAGTGTGCGACACAGAACATTAAACATAAGTATTTTATAGTCAATTGCTTGCGTTTTTACAACCGTGCCTTTGTTTTTTCGAGTCTTGTTACCGTCCTGGTGTTTGTACGGTGGTAAAGCGCAAACGAAAAGTAAACTTTGAAGTGCAATAACTCAGTACTCTCGAAGGTTCAAGCACTTATAACATGTTTATTCGAGACTTGTAGAAATGCCTTGCCTTGATCAAGCGAGGCATTTTTACATGTCTCGAAAAAAACATGTTATGAGGGCTTGATCTACATCAATTGATGACATGTAGCGTATTTCTGTTCTCCGTACTCATGCTAATTGAGCTTCTGAGCGCCGAAACCAACAGTCCTCGAAGGCGCGAGTAGAAGCAGACAATTGCTTTGCAGGCGCCACAACAGGCACAGATGTACTACATATGTGCCTGTTGCGGCGCCTGTAGCATGGTAGACTCGTGTGTACAAAACAATTTATTTGTGTTTGAAACACTCGAGTGTTAGTTTTGAATACGCGCTTAGCCTAGGCGCAACGAAATAATGCTTAGAGATCTTATTAGAAATACGAAGTCGGCGATCGAGTAACCGATATTGGTGTATTAGCTTTTGCGGCTGACGCTGCAGCTCCAACGTGCTGAAGCTATTACTGTCCATGCATCGCAAAATATTGTTGCAAAACCCATATGGCACGAACTATCAAGTAAGCCAGCCTTACTAAAAATGACATACCGTATTTACCGTCAGAATGTACGAGCAGCAGTGTTTTGCGAATTATCGCATCAAACAAGAATCTTGAACGACTTGCTGCCGTGATTAAGACGATTCAATTCCGCGTCTAGCTCGCCCGAAGAAGTAAAGCAGCGTGGTCACACGGTGGGATTAACGCTGTTACGGATGCCTGGGAGGCACTGCCGTTGGAAATGATACTTTTGCGCATTACGTGTAAAACCATCAATGTACTGTAGTGTTGTGCTTTTGAGAGTACACTTTCTTTTTCGTTGCCCGTGTTCGTGCCTTCATCTGCTCGACCGACAATTTAGCAGATTTCAGTAGGCATCAGCAGGATTCTGCTTAAGCTGTTCCTTGACTTTTTACTGCTCCAAGATCGTTTCCCGCAAGAAAGACACAAAATGAAAATTGTCCCGTATGCATTCGTATTACGAGGCGAATTTAGTTTGCTAGCTCATGTGTGCGCAAGCTTTTGAAGGTACAAAAAGTATCTATCTCCATTGCTATTGCGGGAATCGGGTTCTTCCACCAACTACTGTAGTGATTGGATAGGTGTCGTTTCGCTCCCATGCCCAAAACTTAAAAGTATGGAAGAGTTCCACTATGGTGCCGCACGAGAGTTTCAAAATATTTACAAATTTACTGTACTGTTTAATATGAAACATGTTTGCGATTTACTCTCCGTTCCATCAGCTTGGTGCTAGCGAGTACAAAAGAGTATAAAAAACCGTCTCTATCGCTCTCCTTTGCTCTCCTTGCACGATCTGAGAGTCTTAACGGACTGGTTTCTTCAGGGTAAACGGACGTGAATTTCGGCGGGAGTGGCGGGAGAGGGGGAGGGGAGCGAGTCCGAGCAACTGACTGCTCGGACTAATCGTAGTATATATACTTCCATGCCTTGGTGGTAGGCTAACTTTCACCTGCGACGGCTTGCCCGGCGGACACTGTAGCCCACCGCGAAATGACATACTGTGCTCGCAGCGGTATGTGCTCGTATTTATATGCCCGTTGGGACGCCGCTGTAGACGAAAATGGGCTGTTTTACAAAATGCAAAGCGTGAGAAGTCCCAAGCGGCTCGATGTTTCTCACATCTTCGGGCCAGTGTACATGTAAAGTAGTTGGGATCTCGCACGCGTTGGAGGAGCATTTTAGTTGCTGGGCTTGCGGCCGGACGCTCTTGCCGTGCGCTGTCACAGATTTCGTATATCGCTTACACTTATACCCTGTTTCTATTTTATTGCGTTGGCTAGAATACTCATGGACACGACGAGGTACAGCGAAGTGTTCTTGTGCCGCAGTCGGACGTCATTCGAAGGAGGGCTGTCTGGTGGCGGACGATTTTTTCGAGCATGCGGGGTCGCTGGCGCTCGATGCCTCCTCGGCTTTGAGTGGTTTTGATTTTGCTGCTATTGCATGATTGGAATCAGCTTGGCTCGCATGTTGCTAGAACGATACTCGAGTTGTAGCTACCAACTCGAAGTATCTGCAGCTTTGATAGACGATGCACCTCAATATGGAGAGCATATCTATGCTCTTAATAAGCACTATAGTGGGCGGCGTGCTACATCGGTGAAGCCTCTAGACGTCCGTGAAGAATTGCTGTTCTACTGCAAAATTCCAATGTGGCATGTCCTCTCTTAAGAGAAAGGAGAGCTCAGTTTGAGAGCAGAACAGCTTAAAAGCTTATCAGCTTTATTCAAATTCGGCGACAGTGGGATGTGCATCTAGACTGGGGATAGAACGAGCCGCGAAGGGCTAATCTGTTAATCCGTT
The DNA here is from genome assembly GCA_032361265.1 of Devaleraea mollis. Classification (NCBI taxonomy): domain Eukaryota; phylum Rhodophyta; class Florideophyceae; order Palmariales; family Palmariaceae; genus Devaleraea; species Devaleraea mollis. Next base: position 9,826 of record JAULCF011232330.1, read on the forward strand.
CCCCTTTTCGACCTTCCTAACCTTCCCCCGCGCTCTACCCACATTTCGAGCCACCCATTTGCTCGTCTGCTGCCGAGGCGGGGTCGAGGCCTGCTATTTGTTTGCGCTTTATTTGCTACAATGTCACCTCGCCTGTTTACTGCTCGCTTCGCATTTTATCTTCATTGGCGACATTGCAATTTGCATAAGAGCTGCCGTACCTCATAAGCAAATTGCAAGGTCGGGAGGTGAGTGCTCTAGTCTAAGCACTGGTCGGCACTCTTCGACACGGTAGTTTCAACCTTAAATAAATGAGCATTCAAATGGTTCCATACTTAATCTGGAATCCTTACGATTTCCAAATAGCAAGTAAGAGATATCCAGGAGCTTCAAAGAGGGAATCTACAAACGCGCGGCCCCGCCCCGCCCTTCGCAGTGTGCTCGTAGGGAGCGCCACCCCAATCCCTCCCCAAATCGCTCCCTCCCTCTACTTGATTCAACAAGTTGGAGAAAAGGAGCATCCGAGGTGTTCGACATCGGCGCCAGCTTGCATTCTGGCCCGCCCCAGGGTATCTAGCGCCGTTTCGCTCTGTCCCCGAGCCAAATGCAAGTTGAACCTTGTTCATATCTCTAATCCCGATGCCCTCCCGCCGCCGAATCGATTCGCCGCCGATTCGATTCGCCATATGGCATGGCCGTGGCGCCGTGGTGGCGCTACTCATGCAGTACCGTGCGGCACGGCGCCAGTATTCCAGAGAGACGAAGAATGCATGGTTGCTGGCTCTCACCTTCACGCAAAACCTGTTCCATAACAAGGCCTGTTCGCGCGAAGGTGAGCTTGAAGCGTAATGTAACTTTTGGCGAGAATGTTCGGCAAAAAATATCTGGAGAGACATGCCGGCAAAGAATCGGGTTTTAGAGTGGATTCGACGCGTGACTTTCCGCGCAAGAGGCGCTGACTGACCACTGCAGTGTTGCAGTGTGTTGCAGGTTGTCTTCTGTTAGACACGGTACACTGCATATGTATCGTTCTTTTAAAAAATGCTTTTCCAAGTAAAGAATGAACGCTTGAATACAGCAAGTAGGCACGGGTTGGCAAACTTGCTCCTGCTTTTTTTTTATAAAGCACTGTGAACAGCAAGGCTTGCTCAGCAAGTGCGCGTTTTTAAACGGTCGCTGAGCCAGCTGAGCATGCCTTATGTAGAGATAGTTTTTATACTTTTTTGGTACGCAAGCCTTACGCGCAGCGCAATCTCTCACTGATTTGAACGCACTACGCTCGAGAGACGAAAGGCGTTTTGACGCTCCAGCTTACTTTAGAGTTTTTTCAAAAACAAACTTTTGTTTTTGAAAAATCTTTCAAGCGTCGAGACAGTCTTTCAACGTGAATGTCTTCTACTACCAGAGCTGGAGCGTGAAAACGCTTTCCGTCTTTCAAACGCAGTGCGTTTCAAAAACCAAGAAAAGTAAATGACGTCTTGCTTCCGAGTCTCGCTGGTTTTAGGGTTATAAAATTTGACGAATGGTCAACAGTGTCAAGTAGAGTCTGCAGTGCGAGCCATTACATTACTGCGGTACCATGCATGGTACCGCAGTCTACACAGCAAAGCCAGACACTGACGGCCAACCAAACAGAGAGAAATCTTTTGTACTTTTCTTTTTTGGTAGGCAACCAAACATGGAATTGAGAACTCGCGAATACGTCAATGCGATTGTTTTGTGTACTGTAATAGGGCATCGTACTGTATGGAAGATGAGCACGTCATTGAATTACTAGTGCAAGACACCGCGAATCGAAACCTCGGTTAAAAGGGAGTTAATCGAATCCTCGAGGGGCGCGGCGGTGCGAGGGGCAACAAGAATAAGGGCCCCTCAATGAAAATACCAAATACACGTCCCAAAACCGTCCAAGAACATGCCTCAGAGACCACGGCGCGCAACCGTGGATCCGTCTATCGCCGTGAAATTTCGGAAGACCTGCTCGGGAGCCCCTTCACCGGTAAATATCTTCGCCGCGTCCAGTACCGCTTGAGACTCAAGTTATCAGCACTGTGTTGGTATCTTTACAGTTCCCAAGGCCTTCACTGTCTGTGCGTCAAGAAGCTTGATTCACTCAGTCAAGATATACCGTACAGTACAGTAAGCGAGGCTTATCCTCTCCTCCTTCCGTGCTGTACCGTTCTCGAAAGTATGATGTTCAGGTGGAGCTGCACCAAAATGCTGTCGACCACAAAAATAATCGGACTGTCGCGCCACCGTCCCATTTTTTTGTGTGGTCGACAGCCTGGCGGCGGCCGACACTCAGGCCTCTTTGGGAAGGGAAACTTTCCCTCCCTCGATCGCCATCAATCGCGGTCGATGGCGATCACGGCTCAATAATATTGACGATATTATCGTAATTTGGGGGGGGTGTCACGAACGTGTGCCATCTATTTCTGTCATGTCGCCGGGTCTATATGACAGTGCCACTCCGACAGTCTAGATGACAATCCCTGAAAATCTAACAGAAAAACTATGGTTCCCCCTTTTTCGGCTGGGCTGTAAAAAGGGAAAGACGGAAAGTTTCCCTTCCCAAAGAGGCCTGCCGATCCTGACAGTGTCAACTACGGTATATAAATCGGACGGAGGCGCCAGAACGCCGTGGCCGTGCGTTTGTAGCCCATGCGGTGGCACCGCGATGCGATTTGCATGGGTTGACACCATTTTGTGCAGCTGCACCAACACCAAAAGCATACAGTAGTGCGGAATGGCAACAATGTTACTGTACAACAAAAACATGACACAGTAATTGGCAAGCGTCAGCAGCGTCTGGGCCTGATCGCTCACGAAAAAATACGAAATACGCGCGTGCACGAAACCTTTACGAACGGCCTGATCAGGGCCAGGAGAGAGAGAGAGAGAGAGAGCGAGAGCGAGAGCGAGAGAGAGAGAGAGAGAGAGAGATATAGAGATAGAGAGAGATAGAGATAGAGATAGAGATAGAGAGAGATAGAGAGAGAGAGAATTTTCTACTGTGATACTGTGAAATCTGAAGGGGACGTGGATTAGGTGTGTAGATAGCGATTGAGCTCAAAAAGCTGGTGGCGCTTTACTTGCTGCTGGTACAGGAGGCATGAGCACGTGGTGCGACTGTGTTGGAACGGAGGTAAAACGTGACAGCGTTGCAAAGACGAATTCTGAGCAACGACGTCGAGTCGCTCACTCACTCTGCAGGAAATTATGTTCTCCATCCATCGCACACCCTTTTGAAAGGACTGCTTCCTCCAGCTTACGGCGGACATCTCAGCTTCCAGTCGCGCCCACAGCACCAAAGTAAAAAAAGAACAAGTCTCTCAATGCCAGCCCCGAAATCCCGCGCCGAGCTTTCCGAGTCGTCAAGGAATTTGCATGTTGGTGCGGGCCACATTTCTTGCGTCTTCAAATTGACGGATTGTGATTTGGCTCGTTTTTCAAAAAAATGTGGCATGCATGCCAGGTTTTGAGGCATTGGCAGGCATGCCATTGCCTCAAAACCTGGCATGCCCCAGCCTCGTGTGTGTTGTGGCGCGCGTCTCGTCAGCGCTCTTGCCGAGGCGGTTTCCTTGCCGCTGCTCTTCGAGCGAGGCTCTCACGATAAACGGTGTCCCTCCCCCATATGTGCGATGGCCATCGCACCTTCTCGAATTCAGCAGCCTCTGCTCTCCACGAGGGCTGCGTGACGCAGGAGCGATACTCGGCAGCTGCGACGCGTCACGCGGGGGCTCCTCCCGGGTTCCACCACACTCTCCGCAACGCTCGGAGCTGCGCCTCACGCACGCAACGCTCGGAGCTCGCCCACGCACGCAGGCCGCCTCACGCACGCGACGCACAAAGCCCGCTCCACCGACGACGCTCGGAGCTCGCCCTCACCCTCCACATCTGCAACACAGCCGCAGCAGCAAGTGCTGGCTCCAGATAAAATAAAACGCGCCTGCTTTTATAAAGAACGAAAATATTTACAAAAAAGCCCCCCACCTAACTCCTGTCGACAGGAAATACCTCACCGCCATCCTCCTCGCTAGCGGCACTCCCCGTGCGCCACTCGTTGCTCCCCTCGGCACTGACCCTGCTGCCATCCCCACTCCCCTCCCCACTCCCGCTCCCGCTCCCACTCTCCCTCCCACTCCCCTCGGTCGTCGCCGTCGCGGCGCTACTCTCCGGGCCCGCGCCCCACCTCACGAGCCCAAGATCGGTCTCAGTCAACGTAGTCCCGCTCTCAAAAACGCTCCCCTTCCCAATCTTCTTCGTCTTCTTCCGCCCCTTCCCGGCCTTCCGCCCAGCGGCCCTCTCCTCCTCCTCCTCCTTCGCCCTCTTCTCCTCCTCCTCGGCCCTCTTCACGGCAATCCTCAACACCGCCGCCTCCGCGACGCCGTGCTTGACCCTCTTCTCCAGGCGCACCCGAATCTTCTCGCTCCGCTTCTTCTCCGCAACAACCGCCGCCTCCCCCGCAAACACAGCCTCCTTCAACTCCCGCACCTCCTCCAGCAGCCGCATCGCATACTCCGCCGCGTGCACCTCGATCCTCACCTCCCTCCCTTCCCCCACCATCGTGAACGCCGCAACACCAGAAATCTCCGGAATCTGCTTAGCAACCGCCGGCGCAACATCCTCCAACCTCAGCCGCCTCACATCCCCGCCGGGGCGGACAAACGTACTCGAGTACAGCTGCGCGACGCCAGCCTGCGCGTCGAGGAATGGGAGACCGGGGATATGAGCGTTATCGATGATATCCGGGCGCGCCGTGAAGACGGAGGACTTTGGGATGGGGAACTTCTTGGACGCGGTGGCGACGTAGGAGTTCCCGCCGTCGTCCGAGAGGTCGCCGTCCGACAGGCCGTCGCAGTCGAAGGCGAGGCTGTCCGAGGAGGTGAGGGGCGAGGTGTCTGCGGCGCGGGCGGAGGCGAAGGACCGCGAGGACGAGGACGACGTGACGTCCGCGACGGCGCCCGCGGAGGCGGTTGCGCGGGCCGTGCGCGCGAAGGACGCGGCG
>JAULCF011234552.1:0-14103 GCA_032361265.1 Devaleraea mollis
AAGGCCTATGAATTGGCATCGGCAATCGCCAAAATGCTAGAATTGAACAAAAACGGGCTGTAAAACAATAAGAAAAGCAGCATTGCTATTCAAAAACGATCGATGAATGATAACTTTGTTATGATACCTCCATGTATGATAAAATTAAGTATGATAACCGTTACTAATAGCGGCACTCCACTGAGTCTTACTGGCGGCAATTGGCGGCAAAACTTGTCATATTGCCGCTATTAGAAAGGCCCTGTCTAGATACTACTAGTATTGCGTAGTACGCTCGCATGACTCGTATCGACACTCCGAGTTGCCGAGGATCGTAAGTATGGGCAGAGCCTCTTTCAAAGCAAAGGCTAATACGGGATAAGGACTCCTAGAGGACTCCTCATATCGTATTAGTCTTTGCTTTGAGGGGGACTCTGCCCATACTTACGATCCTAGGCAAGACCTACTATGCCAATAGACTCTCTACGGCGATGACGCTTAGTTAGTTAGCGTCATCACCGTAGAGGATATATTTTTGACGTATAGCAATCGGAAAAAGGGCATAATACGTATTATGCTCTTTTTCGGATTCTGGTGGCGAAAAGACATGCAGATTATAGTTTGCGTGCAGTCTTTCTGGTCAACCCAATCGACACGTTATCGAAGTGCTAAGCTTTCAAATTCGACGCAAAATTGGATCAGCTCGAATCTCGAGATTCGGCGATCGCCGGGTGAGACGGCCGCAGTGCAAAAACCAATCGAAGGCAAGAGTCTTTCACACAAAATTGGAAGCCTCAACATCGAAATTCAGCTTCATGTTTGACCCAAGTAACCGCAATTCCTCAAGTTCTTGCAAAGCAATCAGAGTCTTTTCCATCGCTATTACTTATAAAGCCATCATTATTTTTATATGGTGTGGGGGGAGGGGGTAATAAAACAAAAGCGCTCTTGAGCAAAACCCTGAGGGTTTGAGAGCAAGACACGTCCATCAATACTAGTACTAGCTAGTCGCTCAGCTGAGTTTTTTATCCTGATTTAAAGAAGAAGAGACATGCCGACACGAAAGACCGTATTTAATATACGGTATCTTACAAGTTTTGATAATAAAATTGTAACCATTGTTTGGGAGCATGATGTACATGTAAACGTGTTAGCCCGCCCAATCGTTTTGCTTACAGAGATATCATCTATTACAACACTGTCAACATCAGCTCACGTGCCCTGCATCGCTCGCCGTGATTGCGCAAAAAGACCGAGTTTTAGGCGGTTTCATAACTAATTCAAAGACAGTGCTATGACGCCGTAATCGACTGTCAAGCAATAAACTCGGGTGAGAACATTACGTACTCACCTTGGGCCTCAAGAGGAGATGGGTACCGACGTCAACACTGACGCATCTCTCTCCTGGGCGCACCAACTCCCTCGCCTTGACTTAGTGCTAGGGCCTCTCTCTCTCTCTTTCTTTATACGCGCGTCTTCTCTGCCCGGTGTCCATCAATTCGAAATAGGAAACTTACAGATATCAAGAAGACCCGGCAGAAGAAGCACGACGCGTTCAACAAAGAGTCGACGAGAACTCACCACCCAACCCCTTACGCCGAGACAAAGAGAGTAAGTGGCGAGATAAATGTCCAAGGTGACGCCCTGTGCTAACAAACGCACGAAAGATGATTCCCCTTCTTCAAGCATGTCGCCCACAACCAAGCGTGCTAAGCGACGTACCCCGAAGGAGAAAGCTGCAGCCGACGAGGTTACCCGGCAGCAAGAGGCTAGCGTCGTCGCGAAGATCGACTCCAAGCGTACCGCAAAGCAGAAGCGAGACTAGGACCAGAGTAAGGCCCTCGTCGACCTAGCCGACAAGAAGAAGCACAGCGGCAGTTTTGGCACAGAGGCTGCCAGAAAATACGCTCTCAACAAAGAGGACGTAGCCGAAGAGGCCGTTGATTTTACAAAAGAATATCCGCCGCCTACGCTACCCAAGGCCGCTACCCCAACGACCGCGCGAAATCTCAACAAAGAGTTGCAGATACCCACCTACAAGGCCCTACCACCCCCTCTGACCTGAACGCCGCCGCGAAGAAGTGGGGAGCCGACAAGAAATTTGAGAGCCAGGACAGAGGAAAATCAGAGGCCTACATTGAGAAAAGGACTAATGCCAAGCAAATTCTGAAAGAGGAGATCGACGCCGACGAGGAAGAATCCTACGACGTCCGGGATCTCGACAATACGTTTTTACAACCAAGCTTCGTGCGAGCTGCGCGAAGAAGACTCAACGAAGTTGTACGATGAGATGCGCCTAAAGGCGATGGGGATGCGACCTTAAGATGTCCAAGAAGTCGTACGACGCGCATCTCAGAAAAGAGCTCCGTGTGCAACAAAGCTGCGAAGAAGAGTCAAACTGTGCTGCGCCTAATGAACTCCCCCGTGCCTGCCCAGATCTAAGCCCCTCCGCGCCGACGCTGCCTGTTTTGTCACACAAATACAGAGCAGGAGCGTGGTCGGATAAGACGTCTTTATTGCTTCTGAATGGAATTTTCAAAGAGGAAGAGCGATACGCGTATGGTCTATGAGCATTTGAAGGCATCACGCCAAAAGGTTTCGAACACCTACTTGCCCAGCCCACAGTGGTCACCACGCCGACCGTCCACAAGCTTCTCGTCAGCACAACGAATGACGACGCACCCAAGACTCCCGACCTCACCGACTGCGAGGACCCTTTGCGCCCTGTACAGAAGTACAAGGCATACCACCGTGTCGAAAATCAGCGCTACCTTCAAGGCCAGCGACCGAAGCCGCCGACATTCAAGGTGGCAATTTTAACTACATGGCTCGAGTTCTACCTCATGTCTGGGTGCTACAGGAATCCATCCAGCGACATGTGGACGTATCAAAAGATTGATGATGAAGAGCTGTTCAAAATGTGCCTATTTCGGTGCAAGAAGAAGGATCCTTCTTCTTGCACCGAAATACGGCTCGAGGCGAAGCGCCCCTCTACTTTCCTGCGAGAGCAAAAGATCGTCTGGAAAGTATGGGCCACATGCCTCAAAGCGGCAGACAAGCTCGTAACGGCTACGCACCTTGCGTTCCGTGACAGGGTCAAATTCGCCGACCAACTCGCGAAGAGTGGCGGGAATTCGGACATCATCTACTATCTCAGAAAAGAGGTAGTCACAAACTTGAGGCTTCGTGAACGCCTGCTAAAAGGCATCGCCGATGAGCTCCCGATGAAGGACGACTTTGAGAAATGGTGTGAATTTTGGCGTAGCGAGGCAGAAGATATGGACGACAAGGAAAACCTGAACGAGGCCAGTGACCAAGCAGTTGATGTCAGCGCCATCGGCAGCGCTATACATCACCAGCCACGAGGACGCGGGCATGTCGCTTTCCAAGAACATGGTCGCGGTAGCGGTTACTCCTACCCTCAACAAAGAGGAAGATACCGCGGTAGACGTCAACAAGTTGAGCCACCAGCTGGAGGAGGACGAGGTCGTGGTATTTCTACGTCTGCGTGGCAGCAAGGCCAAATAATCCCCCCAGTACCAGGACAACGGACGATACTGTGGCACAGGCAGAGGCCTGCGCGCACATGATGGTCGAGAAGGACAAGGAGACAATTGAGGATAAGCTCGAGGCCGCGGATCCCCTAAGGAGGAACCCGTGTGCGGCGCGTGACATGTGAGGAACGCCCGAGGTGCAAGTGCTTTATAAGATCAGCGAATGGCACAGGGACTATTGCTTGATATGGTTGGCCTAGACCCCGAAGAAGCTCGGTCCCATGATGAGTTCCATCGTAAGCAAGGACTCAATCCAAAGGAATCCCCCATGTGTATCAACACAAGTACATGTTTGGGGCAATAAAATTTCTTCTGTGAGTCTCCTAACGTTGCATTCGACGAAGAATTTGCTTACATCTGGGGCAAGTAGACAGAGACAGAGAAACGAATCCAGCAGAAGAAATGGAACAACCATGCCAAGCAGACGCGTAAAGACACAGAGGGCCCCGGCTCCGATTCGTACTATCCTACTTGGAACGGTAGGTTAGCGACGCATAAGTTCGATGGCTCTCGTAAAAAGACCATGGGCTTAGAGCACGAACAACAAATTTCGGTCGAAGTCAACGAAGAATTTGATGATCCAATGGAAATTGACCAGCCCTCGGCGCACGCCATCCCCGCGAGGATTTTGGCACTAGTACACAAGCGTCCACACTCAAGAACTCGTAAAGAGGCTTTGAGTAGCAAAATCTTAAAACCTTTGTCACCGATGACAAAGACATAGTTATTTCACAAGGTTTTCACAACGAAAAACCAGTCCACAAAGAGACAACAGATGAAATCCCAGCTTAATCTGAGCAACAGATTTACGGTGCTATTGCGTCCTGTATTATTGATACAGGCTCGGACGTAATATTTTTGGCCACAAACATCTCAAATAGTTTTAAAAATTCGGCATCTCTTACACAGTTAAGGATGGAGCAGCGCCCTTCACAGTGAAAGGCGCATTCGGTACGGCAGCAGCAACAGCCAAGGAGATAGTCACACTATCTACCTTGCGGCTAACTACAGCTTAAAGTTGAATAACATCCAGCTGTATATCCACAAGAAAGCTAAAGATATTATTCTCGTCCTGCTGTTCACAGATGGGGTTTTAATAGAAGCTCGCATCTGGCTGAACACAAGGCGAAATTCGATGGGCTAAACTTCGATCTCAAAGATGAAGTTCAGAACGTATCAAGTGTGCGGCGGATTCACTCCGCGAGATGGGCCGGCGATTACGTCCCAATCCAGATAGATCCGCGCGCGCCCCGTGAGAGACGCAGACCCATTAGAAAAGGACGTTCCTTGCCTAACAATAGGTAAAGCAGACCCTAAGGAGGAAGAGGCTCTAATTTTTTCTATGAAAGATTGGGCCTATGATACAATAGAAGGTTATAGGGCTGACGCTTTCTATCGAAAGCAGATCCCTATTAACGCTGAGGCACAGGTAGGTTACCTAATAAAGTGATGCCGTTCAGTACTTTCTTTGCAGCTAACTGGTAGGCCTCCCTGGAACAAAGACCTATTCAAAATCATCTCAAGGAAGGAGTGAAGCCTGTGCAAAGCAGGACGCTCCGATATCCGCCACAAAAACAAGCATTTCTGTCGGATACATGCGCAGGACTTGAAGGTGAAAACCTAGTCCTCTCCGTTCGCACCTTCGAATGGGTAGCTGCACCACTCCTCGTCCCTAAGGCTCCACCGGCCATGTTCCGCATGACAGTGGAACTTATACCGATCAACAATGCAACGAAAAAGGACGATAGGCCTATGCCTAATATGGAGAGAACTCACCTCGATGTGCAGAAGGCGCACTTCTCGGCACAAATGGATATGAACCATGCTTACTTACAAGTAAGCATACATCCAGAGGATAGACACAATCACACCTTCAGAGGAGCCGACTTTCGTACCCTTATGAGCCGCTCCGCTCCCTGCAAGGCTCTAAACATTCTGGAATTCATTTGCAAGTCGAGCCACGGAAGCATTTAAGGATATTTCCAAAAATAGTCTCATTTGGCTTAATAATTGGCTCCTCCACGCCACTACTTTCGCCGAGTACATGGAATTAATGGAAAACTTTCTTGGGCTGTGCCGAATTTGGAACTTCACCCTAAGTCCGGGTAAGTGTTCTCTCGTAAAAAAAGGCAAAGTGGTGCGGCCGAATCGTTACGGCAGCAGGAATCACGCTTGATCCCCGCCGTCTCGACGGTTTACTCTCCATTCAGAGGCCTGAGACGACCGGAGGCCTGCAGAAATGTGTTTGCCCGATAAATTGGATGCCCATAGTCAGCCCAGAGTACAATAATAACATTGGTGCCTTGCGAACCCTGCTGTTGACCTTAACAAAAAGGCACGGTTCTAACAAGAACACGCTAGAGAAAGTGAAGCCGGGGTCTGACATACGGACCCCATCGATTCACAAGCTCTTTAAGAATCTCAAGAAGCTCATCGCAGAGCGAGTCAAGCTCAGACACTTGCAACCTGAAAAGAGGATGTGTATAAACACCGACGCCTCATAACATTACTGGGCTGGTGTTCTGACACAAATCCCACAGAAGGATGCGGCTAAGCCTCAAGAAGAGCAGCGCCACGAACCACTAGCCATTGTTAGCGGCGCCTTTACTGGTACCATGTCAAGGTGGTCTACCTGTGAGAAGGAAACGCTTGCCATAGTCTACTCTATGGTACAGACGGACTACTACACAACCTGCGCCGAGACGAGCATCTACGCAGATCCCCGCAACCTCATCTTTATCTTTGACCCTTTGAAGAGCCATCAAAATATGCCCGCGTATTTTGTGTCTAAGATACAGCGCTGGGAACGCATACTCTCTCAGTTCGAATATAAATTGTGCCAAGACTTCCAATCTTGGCAAGGAGCTCGCCTTGATCACATAATTCACAATGCTGCCGCCAATGAACCCATTGGTGAAACTGTTCTCAGCTGACATGGCGATTAAAGAGCTAAAAGCTCGGAATGTCGTCAAGGTTGATCAGTTCATCGAATTTGAGAAAATACACGATGCTATCCACGAGATGCATCGGCGTGCATCTGCAGGCTCTCAAGCAAAAAAAGCTGCAGATATCGCGCGACACAATAAGGCGACAAATGCCACCGCCATTACTTTTGATGTCGGCGATTTCGTCCTTATTGGGTTCCCTCAACCGCAAAGACTGAATAAGCTCACAACCACATGGACAGGGCCAGCAAGGGTTCTAGGCTTTACCACGCCCCTTGTTGCAAAAACTTAAAATCTAGTGGACGGAAAGATACGGGACATCCACGTATCGCGCCTGAAGTTCTATAACTCAGTCACACTGGATGTCACCGAGGAGCTCAAAGAGCACCTCACATACCAACATAAATTCCCCTACGTAGTAGAGGAGTTTTTAAGAAGTGCGACGGTCAACCCGTCGAAAATTTGGCTTGTTGGTGAGATGGGTCGGATTCCCAGGTGAGGACACATGGGAAGAGCTCAAATTCCTCGCTTCGGATGTACCGGCCCGGCTCCTAGAAGTTGTTTTTATTTCCATCGAGAAAGACTCCGTGACCGCCTCCGCACTCAAGCAAGTCCAAACTCTTCTCAAGAAGGCTGGCAAACAGCGTGTATAACCTATTATGTAGTAGCCCTAGCATTATCGCAGCGATATGCTAAAGCACTTTAAGACTTCCTAAAAGGCAATCAAGTGCCCAAATATCCAAGTATATTCGGGGTATGATTGCCCAGACAATCTAAAACGCGTTTCAAAAACGCGGGCCAACAAATACTAACCCTATGGAAGGTTAGTAGTTTGTTGGCGAAAGTATCTTCTACGACAACGTAGAGAGGTTTACTGCCTTGTACGCCTAGAATGTTAGTGTGACAAGAGTTAAGCACAGCCAATTGTCTAGTGGTAGTGATCCCCTGCTAGGACAACAGGGGTCCCACTAACAACAAAGTTGGCGAACAGCAAAAAGGTCAGCCCATACATACAAACCGCAGAGTTAGTCCCAAAGTGTTTGAGCAAGCTTGTCAAAACAACTGCAAAACGGACTTAACCCTGAGAGCTGTGACTAGTGATGCTAACACTAACCTCACAGTGTCGCTAGATTGATACTAGCGCTTCACTAAGCCTAGCTAACTGGAGGCACTGATGTACAGGTAACGTGTTAGCACGCCCAAGCGTTTTGTTTACAGCGATGTCATCTATGAAAACACTGTCAACATCAGCTCACGTGCCCTGCATCATTCGCCGTGATTGCGCAAAACGACCGAGTTTTAGGCGGTTTCATAACTTACTCATAGACAGTGCTATGACGCCGTAATCGACCGTCAAGCAATAAACTCGGGTGAGTACATTACGTACTCACCTTGGGCCTCAGGAGGAGATGGGGACCGACGTCAACACTGACGCATATCTCTCCTAGGCGCACCAACTCCCTCGCCGTGACTTAGTGCTAGGACCTCCCTCTCTCTCTCTGGACACGTGCGCCTGCTATTCCCGGTGACCATTAGGCACATAGCAAATCGATACACGGATAAATCGATATACTATGACGAAAGCAAAGGCTTTTGACGCTGCCGATAGCTATCGGCGACTTCGATCGAAGCTACCAATATATTTTCGTCCCATCAGCCACCAATCTCTTCGTAGGACGGACTTCCGCAGGCTCAGGACAGCATAATAATATAATAGATTATTATGCTGCCCTGAGCCTGCGGAAGTCCTTTCTCCGAAGAGCTTGGTAGCTGATGCAACGAAAATCTATTGCTGTCAAACACTTTTGTTGAGTCCCTTCCCGCCCTTTCTCCTTTCCGATCTCCCCCCAGAGGAAATGATCACCGTCGGCGATTGACTGACCATTGGACGCAACAATGGGCGCAGCGGAACGCGCTTCGAATCATCTCCAGGGACACCCGGGAACCCCCCTAACGCTCCTGTCGCAGCCGCGCCGGGCGCCCACACCGGTGGCAGCGCCCGCGCTGAGTATATACCCCGCGCCAACGGCGGCGCCGTCAGCGGCACAGACCGCAGCGCCGCGCGCGGTGGAAGCGGTGGCGGCGGCAGTGACCGCGGCAGTGACCGCTGCATCGGGCGGGGCGGAACGGGCGGACGCGGCAACGGACTTGCCGGCAGCGTAACTCGCCCCGATGGCGCCTACAACTCCCCCTCGCAGGAGTTTGCGGCTCGCCGGCAGGAAGCGGCAGTCGCAAACGCGAGCTTGCTCTCGCCGCCGAGAAAGCAGCCGAGGACAAGCACGCTTCGAAGAAGCTCAAAGCCGACGCAGACGACGCCACTCGCTCCCGCCGTATCGCAGCAGTCGAAGATCTTGAGGGATTTGTCCCCTTCGCCGACCCGATCCGCGCGACCTTCCGCAACCACCCCGACAGCGCCGCCACTCTCCCTGGCGAGCGTGCAGTCCCCAAAAACGACGAGGCTGACGCGCTGCTCGCTCTCTACGACGCCACCGTCACGAATCCCGTCCGCCACATCGTCCTTGGCGCCACGCTCGCCTCCCATCGCACCTGGTCCGCGTACTACCTCGGTTACCGCGCCGCTAGCGCGACGTTCTCTCCTTCCGGGCGCAGGCCATTGTCTTTGCCCTCCTTCACGCTGCCGCTGAAATTTCTGGACACTGCAACGACGCTGAGCTCTGTATCAGCAACAATATCCGCATCCCCGACGTCTTCCCTGGCGGCTACCGCGTCATCCTCTTCGAAAATTTTATCTAGCGCAAGCTCCGCTTTTTTTTCTCTTCCCTCCCCGACTCTGTCCCGGCAGAGTATGCAGCCCCGATTTTCTGGCGCTTCGACGTCGTCGTCGCCGACTTTGAGAGATCTGCCGGCAACACCGGCCGCGCCGACCTCCGCGACGCCCACCGCGCTCGCGCCGTCGCCGTCAAGCAATGCGCCGTCGCCCTGCGCCTCTTCCCCGTCGCTGCCTGCGTTGCCGGCTACCTCGCGCGCGCCACTGCGAACGAAGCCTCTCTCGCCGCTGCAGAGGCCGTTGACGAAGATGTAGCTGCCAGGGCGGCAGAGGCCTCTGATTTCCTCCCTTATCACACCAGCGACATCAAACCCACTGCGCCTGCGCCCATCAGCACTCCTTCCCCAACTGGCGCCGCTCCTACCACTCTCCCGGGTTACTCTGATGGCGAGGCGGTCAGCGCGGCCGACGTGCCCGACCCGACGCCAGCCGAGGTATGCGCCGCCTTCGCTGCCTCCGATATTTCTGCCTGCGACGCCGCTGCTGCAGCCGAGGCTGTGCTCTCCGTCCACCGCTCCGATTCCCACACTTCTCGCCCCACACTCACGATCACCACGGACAACTTCGCCAGTTGAACAGCTGCTTCTCTCGTCGACATTGGCCAGGCCCTTCCCCAGATCCCCTTGTCGCGCTCGCCTGCGTCCGTTTCACCACCTCCGACCCTTGCGCCATCACATCCGAGCAGTCGGCCCGTGCCGACGAGGACGCCTGAGTCTAATTCTCCACTGTCGCGGGCGCCGAATGGATACATTTCCCCTCCCCAAACGCGCCTGGCCAGTCCTCCGAGTGGCTCCTCTGAAGCGAGCAGGGCGGACGCTGGCTCGCCGCTCCAGTCGGCTCCGCCTGGGTCGCTACCGGGAATGACGGAGCCTGGTACAGAGAGTTTATCGACCGAGCACACCGCGAGTGCCTCGTCGCCATGTCGGACTCTTCCGAGTCCTCCGAACAGTGCGTTGTTGCCGCTACTCGTCAACCTACCGCACCTTCTCCCTGCCAGAACTAGCCTTCCTGCGCCTCCGTCTTTGCTGCCGCGCGCCGACCACGTTCTAACAAGAACGCTTTGGGCTGCTTCTACGCGGTGGCTCCGCGCGCTGGCGCTTGCGCCGCTCACGGATAGAGAGATTGCGAAGGCTCATTGGAACGCAGACCACCCTTTATTGCTCCTATTTCCACTGCGCCTAACCCTACTCCCCCAGAGCCTAGCCTCCCTTCGCATTCACCTACGCACTCCTCATTCCCCCGTCCACCTTTTAACACCGCACCCTCGGTCTCTCCGACCATATCTGCCGCCTCAGGCCAAATTTCAGGCACTTCACTCCTCTTCAACGTTGGAAATTCCCGCTCCGCGCACGCCCCCGGGCTTGCGCGTCGAAGCCTTGGGGTCGGCGCGCCAGAGATATCAGCTGCGCCGTCGGCCGACTCGGGGGATGCTACTTTACGTCCGGGTAGCGCAATCTTCGGCCGCGCTGCCTACCAGAAACCGCCCACCGAAAACTGTGTCCCTCCTGCGAATACGGGCCGGACCTCCTGCTTCCCTATGCGGATTAGAAAGTCATTGGCTGAGTCTCTTATCGGTGAGGAGGAGACTCAGTCTCTTAGCGATGTTGAGGAAGAGTTGTGTGAGGTGTCCGTTGCTGCTAATCAACAAGACCAAGACCAAGATCAAGGTCAAGACCAAGATAAAGATCAAGACCAAGGCCAAACTCAACTCCCACCACCGCACCAACCTCCACTGCCCTCTATGCCGCCGAAAACTCCCCCACAATCACCAGTCAAGGGACCGGGCGGACGTGCGCCACGCGTCCCCGGCGAGTACGCATTCCAATTTTTCCTCTGGCCAAACTGTGCGGCCGAACGCCAGGCGAGTTTCTATTCCACTGGAAACGCGGCGAACGCCATCTACCTCTCCACATGGCGTTCGCATGTCGTCTTCCACTTTCAGTTTATGCACGCGCGTCAACGCGCACCTCCCAGCGCCCTAGCGGCAGGTCCCACCTCTCCTCCGATTCCTCCTAACCACGTCGCCAGACGCATTGGTTGCCTCGAGCGAATGGATGCCATCGCAGGCTGGAGATACTGCGCCGCGTGTGTCGCACTGCGTAAGCCAGCGCCTGGATTCCTCCCTCAAGACCCCAGCGAGCACCTTTGGCGTCTCGACTGCGATCCTGGGTCTCCCTGCCGCCCTAACGACTCGCCGAGTTCTACCCTGTCAGTACACGACGCAACACTCTACCGTAGAGACAAGAAACTGCAGACCAATCCACTACACAGCAACACACTCTCGCCTTCCGCAACGCCCACAGATGTCCCGTCTCTCCCACGCCCTACCATTAAGGACATGGGCGAAGCGTCGCTTTCGAGAGGCCGTATTTTCAGCTGCATCCCCTCGTCATACCTTGAGGCATACCGAAGTCTCCTCAAGTTCTACCTGCGTCGGTGTGCTGGTCTTGCCCGCGCACACGGCTCCAACTCACAGAAAATCACCGTCGCAGTGCAGGACCGCGAGCTCATTAATCTCACCGTCGAGCGCCGCCTCTACCAAGAAGAGGGCGGCAAGGGCAACGAGGTCTTGTAAACAGCTGCTCTCAGGGCACGCATCACTCGGGCCTGGGATGACGGCGCCTCTCTTGTAAAACTCTTTTATGGGGCCTTTGATGTCGCTGCAGGCGAGAAGGCCTGACTCAAGCGCCATCCCGTCGCACTCTCTAAGCAGAAGCGCGCGGTCTCAATGGCTACCAAGCGTCTTGAGCGAGCCCGCGACCTCGCTCAAGTCGCCCAGTACCGGCACTCTCTCCGCCTCCTCATGCACTCTTCTCCCGATAACGTGTATGACGAGTACTTACAAGTAGTGCTTCGCGTCCTGCATCCCATGCGCGAGCCTGTACAGAACCTACTCCCTACCTCACTCTCGTCTGCGAGGTAGTGCCCTCGAGGAAGCTCCTCAAGATCGTTCTGCACCGTATGAACGACCACTCCTCCGCGGGCCCAGACGGCAGGCCAGTGCCGCACCTCAAGCTGCTCGTCCGGCCCCGCACGGGCGAGACTACTGATAACTTTGGCTTCTCCGCCATCTACGGCTTCGTCTGTCTCATGGCCGAAGGCCGCCTCAGCTCTGAGGCCGCCAACTTCCATGCCCGGGCTACGCTGCTCGCATGCACCCAGCCCAATAGAAATTAACGCCCGATAGCGATCGGCACCACTGCACGCCGCCTGGTCTCGTGCTGCCTCATGCAGCTGGCGCTTTCAAGTGCACGAGACTACTTCGCCCCGCATCAAATCGCAAACGGCGTGCCCGCAGGTACTGAGGTGGCTATCCATGCCTTCCGCGAAACTCCGGGAAATTTTTGCTGGGATCCCGGCAGGGTAGCCATCTTCATAGACGCCCGCAACGTTCAATGAGATCTATCGGCAGCGCATACTTGACGAGGTCATCATCCACGCGCCAGGAATCGCGCGCTACGTTCACATGGTGTATGACTGTGCACCATGGCTCGTCGCCGGCCTCCGCATGTTACAATCGAAGCAAGGCACACATCAAGATGATCCGCTGGGGATGTTTCTTTTTTCCTTGGTACTGCAGTCCCTCATTGATGAGCTGCAGACCAAGTGCAAACTCGATCTCAACGTTTGTTGCGCGGACAACGGCGCCCTGGTCGGACGCGTACCGCAGATCTCTGATGCAGCGCGCATCCTCAGCAACAGCTGGGACGCCCTCGGATATCACCTCGAGGTCGAAAACTCGAAGCTCTGGTGGCCAACCGTAAATTTCAGCCTCCTCGAAGACCTCTCCTTCGAGTTTCTCAAAGACGAGGACGTCCCTGAGCTGTTCTTCCCAGCTGTCGGCGTCAAATATCTCGGCACGCCGGTGTGCACCGATGCGTATGTCGCGAGGCATCTGCGCGAGCGCATGACGAGCATCAACGAGCTCCTCTCTTCCGTCGAGGAGCTCAACGACCCCCACATTTCAACACACATGCACAGACTGTGTGCATCTGTGGTGTAAGTTATCCAAATCTTTCGGGTGACTCCCTACGATCAGACGGCACCCTTTCTCGATGCGTTTGACGCACAACAGAAGATTTGTATCAACCGTCTTCTGCCCGTAGCGGCTGACCTACCCGACGAGTCCCTAGAGAAGGCCTCTCTATACATGCGCGATGGCGGCCTCGGATACTTGCCTACACAAGTCGTTGCAATCCCAGCATACGTCGGCTCCAAAACAGACACCGCGCATGCTGTTGCCATGCTTCCCGAACAGCCGTCTATGGAGGACACGACTGCGCTACTCCCCGCTCTTCTAAACTCCTGTTACGACGAATTAGAAGTCGTTTCCACGGAGGGGCGCTCATGCCTTCGCTCCTGCAAAACCCTGGACATAATCAACAAACCACTTCCAGGGTCGTGCAGGAGCGGAGATCGGAACGCTTCTGGCCACCGACCGAGACCCCCACGAAAGATCGACGGTTCGATGATCAAGTCAAGCGCTCACGCTTCAATTCCATCACCACGAAAGAGGCCCGCGCCTGGCAGAACATCCTTCCAGAACGGCACAAGCTCACGCCCGAGACGTGGAAACTTTGGCTCCAGTGCTGGCTCGGCGCCGCGGTCGATTACCTGCATCTGGACGGCTGAAATCCCAGCTGCAGGCATTGTGGCCAGCCAATGGACATCTTCGGCTGGCACTCCCTCGGAAACTTTCCCACCGGGTATGGGCGAACAGCGCGCCATAACTCCGGCGCCGGAGCGCTGCATCGTGAGGGCATCCAGGCCGCCGGCATCCGCTCGCGCCGCGAGGAGAATGGGCTCATGCCCAACGCCGCCGATCGCCCGGGAGACA
>JAULCF011235663.1:0-14759 GCA_032361265.1 Devaleraea mollis
GCCCACCGGATCAGATGGACGCACCGGACATGCGCTTCGAATGGCCAGCCTGGGATCGCTTCGGTGTCGATGTGTTCGCGACCTTCACCCCGCCCGCCGACAACGGCTCAGCGATCACCCGGTATGAATGGGAACGTCGATCGATTGGTGCCTCGGGCACGTGGCACTCTGACGAAGGCGACAACGGCACCAATACCGAGTTCTCGGTGGCGTTCTACCCCGGCTACTCGACCTACTACGCCGGCACGAATCTGGGCGAAACCATCTTGTGGGAAGTCCGGGTCGCGGCGGTAAACGACGAGGGCCAAGGCGAGTGGAGCGAATGGGGTTCAATCGCTCCTGATATGCGCACGCCTCATGTCGTGATCTCGTCGGGGTCATTCGTCCCGGGCTGTGCCTCATCCGGTACGACGTTCAACGAACACGAGTGTGTCGAGCTCACGGTCACCGTGCACGGCATGTCCCCGAATCGCTCCTACGCCGTGAACCTCACACCCGAGGCGGGGCTTACCGACTGCCCGTCACCCACCATCGCGACGGACAACGTTGGTAGTCACGGTCGCACGCTCGTGACCTGTTTGATTCGTGTTACCGGTGGTGGCAGGACGTACACCGCCGAGATCGATGGCGTGTTCTCGTCGCCGACCCTGATCTGGTTTGATTAGCTCGTGCGTGATGGCCCATACACTCACTCAAATGAGCTGCTGTAGGTGCCTGCGATGATCGCGGGTCGAGCGGTGCGTCGTCGCACCTCAGGGATCATCGTGATCATGGCGTTCAGCCTCATCGCCGCGCTCGTGTTCGCGGCGGTCAGCGCCGATGGCCGCGAGATTTCGCGGGCGTCATCCAACGACGGCGGTGCCTGGTTGATCAACCGAGAACACTCGGTTGTTGGCCATAAGAACAGGTCTTCTGGCGAGCTTTCGTCGTTCATCCGCATCGCCGATAGCCCCGAAACCGACGTGCATCAGTTCGGTGATCTTGTCGTCGTGCACGACGCGGCCACGAACCGTCTGATCGAGATCGACACGCGAGCGTTCAACGAGGATCTTGAACCCACTGTTCTTCCCGAAGGTACCCAAGTTCACGTCGTGGACCAGGCCGTGGTGATCACCCGCGCCGAACCGTTGGGTGTGTGGCGAGTCCCTGCCGTTGAGCTCGCAACCTTGCAAGACCTAGGCACGTTGGCCCAGATGCATAGCGGCGCAGGTCGTGGCACGGTGGCGGTACGCGGCGACGGCACGATTGTGGTGCTCGACCACGAGACCATGGTGCTCACCTGGCACTTCGCCGACGGAACCGTCTCGCCCGCAATCAGCACCAACATCGCCACCGGCCAACAGATTGCCGACCTCAGCATTGTCGACGACACCGCCGTGGTGCTTGTGCCGAACGGCGACCTGACGCTGGTTGGCACCACATCGGTAACTAAGACGGTCGCGTTCGCTGCGCTCGACTCTGGGCATAACCCGATCGTGATCCTGCAGCAACCGAGCGGCGCCACGCTGGCGACCATCGACGAACCAGCATCCACGATCGCCGGCGTTACTGCGACCGGCGAATTGTTGTCTATCCAGGTTGGCGATGGCAGCGCTCGGGCCACGTTGCGTGGTGCCTTGCCGGGCACGAATCCGTTGGCACCGATCAGCCACGGCGGCTGTCTGTTCGGCGTTGTCACCGAACCCGCCACGTTGGGCGTGGCGTGCGACGAGTTCGTGTCGCGCGAACTTCTCGGAGCTGGATCCGAGCTGCGATTGCGTTTGGTCAACGGCTGGGTTTGGGTCAACGACCTCAACGATGGGGGCACCTGGGTCACGAACGATTCGTTGCGTATCGAGTCCCTCGAAGACTGGGGCCGATCGGCACCGGCGCAAGTCCAAGAACCTGAGCCACTCGACGACGACGGTGGCGACGTCGCCAACTCGCCCGACACGGTGATTGTCGAGAATCCCGACGCAGTGGGCGAGGTCAAAGACAGCGACGACTACGACCCCAGCGAAGCCAACATCCCACCCATTGCCGTCGACGACTCGGCCCGCACGCGTATCGATCGCTCGATCATCGTCGATGTGCTGGCCAACGACACTGACCTGAACAACGACATTTTGATCGTGTCTGGTGTTCGGCTCACCGCAGGCGATGCCCTGGTCACCCGAACCGCATCGCTACAACAAGTGCAAGTGACCCCGGGCCCAGGATTCCTGGGAACGATCCAGTTCACCTATCAGGTGTCCGATGGCCGTAGCGAGCCCGTTTCGGCGTCTGTTGTGATCGACGTCTTGTCGAACGAACAAGCGAACCGGGCGCCGGTTGCGATCACCGACGTGGTGGCAACCGCACCCGGCAATGCCACGACTATCGACTTGTTGCGCAACGACTTCGACCCCGATGGTGATGCGTTGGCGCTCATCAATATCAGTGCCGACACCGGCACGCTTCGTTGGGATCCCAGCGGACAGGTCACGTACACACCCGATACCACAACCGCGGCTGGCTGGATCGAACTGCCCTATGTGGTCGCCGACGACTTGGGGGCCGAGACCGAGGGCCTACTGCGGGTCGAGATTCGTGACCGTGGCGCAAACCAGGAACCCGATGCACGAAACGACCAGGCAGCCACGGTGGTGTCTCGACCGGTCGCGCTCGATCTTTTAGCGAACGACAGCGATCCCGATGGTGATCCGTTGATCGTCAGCAGTCGACCTCGTCTGCTCTCACCCGAAGGCGCCGACGTGCGCACCTCGACCACGACCGACGGTGAGTTCATCTTCGAAGCCGATGTGGCGGGCACCTACCTGTTCGAATACGCCATCAACGACGGTGCCGAGGGTGGTAGCGAGTCCGATGTCGCCCGGATCCGCATCGAAGTCGCTCCCGCCGAGGCAAACGGCCCACCCATTGCGGTACGCGACGATGTCGTGATCGCAATCGGCGACACCCGCACGGTGTACGTGCTCGACAACGATGGCGATCCAGACGGCGATGTGATCTCGATCGTCGACTGGTCATCAAGCCCGGGGCCTCTGATCGCCGAATTTAACGATGGCACTGGCCATGTTGGTTTCCAGATCACCGCCACGCCCACGGCGCGCCGACCCATCTTTTCGTACTCAATTTCCGATGGCATCAATGACCCAGTGTCGGCCGCGGTAGTGGTGTCACTCGTGGGCCAAGGCACGCTCGACCAACCACCATTCGCGATCGATGACATTGTCGAGGCCCGCGCTGGCAGCACGGTGCCCGCGGTCGATGTGCTGGCCAATGACTTCGATCCCGAGGGTGGATCGCTACGCATTGTGCGGGTCGGCGAAGTCGACGAAGCCCAGGTACTCATCAGTTCCGATGCCCAGACACTGGCCGTGTCGTTGCCACCGGGAGCCATCACGAGCTTCACCGTTCCTTATGACATCGAAGACGAAGGTGGCAACCGTGCCGCTGCTGTTCTGAGGGTGCAGATCATCAGTGAAGATGCACCAAACCGGCCTCCAATTGCTCGTGTTGACGAGGCTCGCACGGTCGAGAGCCA
The DNA here is from genome assembly GCA_032361265.1 of Devaleraea mollis. Taxonomy (NCBI): domain Eukaryota; phylum Rhodophyta; class Florideophyceae; order Palmariales; family Palmariaceae; genus Devaleraea; species Devaleraea mollis. The sequence continues at coordinate 3,527 of JAULCF011235663.1, forward strand.
GTTGGTACGCATCGATGTGTTGCGTAACGATTCTGATCCCGACGCCGACGCCATCGCACTCGAAGGTGTGTCAGATCAGCCTGATCACGGCACCGTCAGCATCACCCCCGATGGCGTGTTGCTCTACACCCCGGATCCGCTCTTCACCGGCACCGATATCTTCCGATACTCCATTGTTGATGCAGCTGGCGACCGAGCCTTGGGCGAAGTGTTCGTGGGGGTCATGGACCGCCTGGGCGTGAACCTTCCTCCGATCGCCAACGATGACTCCTACACCTTGGCGGGTGTGCCTACGACGACGCCGCTCGAAGTCCGAACGAACGATTTCGATCCCGAAGGTGATCCGCTGCGGGTCGTCGATGTGACTCCGGCAACGGTTGGCTCGGTTGCGATCGATCTGTTCGGCCGGGTCGAGTACATCCCGCCACTGCGGTTAGCCACCGCCACGGTAGTGACCTTTGACTACGTGATCTCCGACACGGCCGGCAACCGGGCGAGAGCCACGGTGTCTGTTGCGCTCGAGGCATACGACGAAAGTGTCCAGCCCACGCCACCGCCGCTGCTCGAACCAGAACCCACGCCTGAGCCAACTCCGACCCCGGATCCATTTGAACCGGAACCGACGCCAGAGCCAACTCCCACGCCACTGCCCGAAGAGCAGAATGAGCCCCCGGTCGCAGTGAACGACGACCGTGGTCCGGTTCGTATTGGTTCAGAGGTGGGCGTGCGAGTGCTCGACAATGACTTCGATCCCGATGGTGATAGCGCCGACCTCTCGATTGTGTCCGTTGGCAGCGGAGCCCGTATCTCCGGGTCCGAGATCGTGATCGACGACATCCGAGAAACCGTGCAGGTTGAGTACACCATCGCCGATGCTGAAGGTGCCGAAGCCAGCGCAGTGATCACGGTTGTGGTGATCGAGAACCAGGCGCCTCAGGTCGAAGCGCTGGCCATCGAGACGGCGTTTGAGACGGCGCTGGTGCTCGATCTCAGTCCGCAAGCAACCGATGCCGACGACGACGAACTGTTCTTCATCTGTTGCGACGCCCGTCGTAACGGCGAGGTCTCCGAGGTTGCAACCGGACCGGATTCTCTCACGCTGTTGTTCACGCCCGACGATGGCTTCGTGGGTCAGGCCGCTTTCTCGTACCTCGTCGATGACCAGCAGGGTCATCAGACCTCGGGTGTTGTCACGATCCAGGTATTGCCGCCTAACAACAGCGCGCCGATCGTCGTCGATAACACGGTGTCGCTGCCCCAAGGCACGTCGGTGACCGTGGATCTCTCGTTGCTGACGCAGGATCCCGACGGCGACACAATCTTCTACAGCCTTGATCAGCGGCCTAGCGGGGATGTCGATGTTGTTATCGACGGCTCGACGGCCATACTCACCACACCCGGCAATGCGCCACTCGGATCAGCCGGCTTCTTCAGTTTCACGGCGTCCGACGGCGTGCTCAGCGCTCAGGGAACGGTTTCGGTCGATGTGATCCTGGGTGCGAACGAAGCCCCCCAGGTATCGAGTACGTCGCTTGAGCTTGCTGCGGCTGCCAGCACCACGGTCGACTTGGCGTCGCTCACCATCGACAACGACCTTGGTGACTACGTGGTGTGGGAGCTACTCGCTGCGAGCCATGACCCTCTGCAAGTCGAACTGGTTGGCAGCCTGCTGCAAATGGAGGCGCTCGCTGATTCGGCGGGGCTTCTGCTCGACATAGCGTTCGAAGCTGTTGATACCCGTGGTGAACGCGGCGATGGGGTCGTGTCGGTGCAGGTGGTTGGACCCACCGAACCAGAACCGGCAGCGATCGCCGACGAAGCTGTCGCCAGCCGCGGTGAAACCTCCGTTATCGCAGCGCTTGTGAACGACGTTGACCCTCTGGGCCTGGGCCTGACCCTTGTCAGTGTCGAAAGCACGTGGGGCACCGCGAGTATTGATGGCGACAACGTGCGGTTTGCGCCGGGCGATCGTGTGGGTGCAGCGACGCTCCGCTATGTCATCAGCGATGCTGCGCTGCGTCAAGCATCAGGAACGATCGCCGTCGAGACTATTGGTGTTCCCGACCAACCGTCGCCGCCCGGCGTGTCAGCTGACAGCCGCCAAGTGACCATCGAGTGGACAAACCCGGCAGCCAATGGTCGCGAGATCACGGGTTACCGCATTGCCTCGAGCACGGGCGACGTGCGCACCGTGGAAGTCCAGAACAGCTATGTCTGGGACGAGCTGACCAACGGCGACGAGTACACGTTTACCGTCACCGCTATCAATGCGGTGGGCGATTCAATCGAGAGTGAGCCATCACTTCCCGCCACTCCGAATCAGGTGCCGGAGACTCCGGCACCTCCCACTGTCATCTTCGGCGACCGTCAACTCACGGTGACGTGGACGCCTCCCGCCAACGACGGCAGCGAGATCACTGGCTATGAGCTCGAGATCGGACCGTCGCCGTCGGTTGAACAGATCGGCTCCGACACCACATTTGTCTGGCAGGGCTTGACCAACGGCCAGGACTACACGTTCCGCGTCCGAGCAAAGAACGCTGGCGGCTTCAGCTCCTTTAGCGCGTTGTCGGTTCCGGAACACCCGTCAGCAGCTCCCGAGGCACCGACCATTGGTGAGACAGTTCGCGGATCCCAGGGCGGTGCCCTCACGGTGAACTGGTTCAAGCCGGTCGACAATGGCGACGAAATCATCGAATACGAGATCCGTTCATCTGAAGGTGTCACGAACACGGTTTCTGGCGCCGACACCACCGTGCTCGATTGGGCGAACCTGCCAAACGGCACCGTTATCTCGTTCGAGGTCCGGGCCCGCAACCGGGCGGACTGGAGCGAGTGGTCGGGAAGCTCGATCGGTGTGCCACCGTGTGGCTTGCCTGACCCAGCAACCAATGTGGTGGCGACCCGTGGCGACGGCCAGGTCATGCTTACGTGGGACGCTGCGGTCGACAACGGCTGTCCTATCACGAGCTACACCGTCAATACGTTGAACGGCGCGGTACAGAACTCGTCGACGCCGAGCCATACGTTCAGCGGTCTTACCAACGGCACGAGCTACGCCTTCCAGGTGCGGGCCACCAACGAACGTGGCGCGGGTGCACAAAGCGCGGCGTCCAATGCGGTCATTCCTGCAGGACCGCCAATCTGTCCTACGGGCACCAACATGAATGCTGCTGTCACCCAACCCGGTGCGATTGACCTGTCATGGAATCCTGCGATTGACAACGGTTCGGCGATCGATCAATACGTGATTGGCACCGACACCACCAGCATCGAGACCGGCTCGGCTGAGACCTCTCGAATCGTGACAGGGCTCGCAAACAACACCACGTATTCGTTCTCGTACACGGCGCGCAACGACGTCGGCGAATCGGCGCAGTGCGGTGCAACGTCGGCCACCACATGGGCCCCGCCGACAGCCTTGTCGGTGTCGCTTGAATTCGACTCTGAGACCCAAACGCTGACAGCGTCATCACTCGGAGGACGCACCCTCGACGGAGCAACCCAGCTGGGTTACACCTTCACGATCGACGGTGGAGCAGGCAATCCAACCAACGAGGTTGTGGCCGTGTCGACCGGCTCGGCCAACGACCAGACACAAGACTTCGTCATTCAAGAAGACGGCACTTATGTCGTGACTATTCAGGGTTGCAACGCGGTGGCGTGCGTCGAAGCGTCGGAGCAGCAAGAGGTCCTACTAACCGCCCCACCTGAGATGATGGAAAGTAAAGACATCACGATCACCACCGCACATATGGTGCGGGTGCCATCCAGTGGGCCTCTAGGAACGGCGGCATTCGTGAACTTTGTCGCACCGATTGACAATGGTGCAGTGGTCACCGATTACGAGTGGGTTGTCGAGCGTTACCTCAACGACGACCCAGGTACGGCCATCGAAGTCGGCGGCGGCATCGAGCCAATTTCGAACCCGTTCAGCACCTTTTTCCGGGTTGATTTCCTGGGCGGCCACTCGGATTTCACCTGGAGCGTGAACAACGGCCAGGTGGTCACATGGCGAGTAATGGCTCGCGCTATCAACAGCGAAGGCGAGGGCGAATGGAGTGAATGGTCCGAATTCCGTGATAGCGCCACGCCGTTCGCAACTCTGTCTGGCGATGAACATAGTCGCCGCTGTCTTAACCAAGACTCGTGCGTCGAGGTTGACATCGAGGGGTATGGCTTTGAACCCAATCGTGGCTATACCCAGATCAGGTTGGAGAGTGCCTCGAACAGCGCCAGCTGTGACACTTCCTTTGCCAGCAGCACCGGTGAACTCGACGACAGAATCCGCTGCTTTTTCATCGGAAGTGGCAACGCTGCAAACTTCTACAAGGTCGTGATCTCGGGTGTTGAGTCCGGCACGGTCAGCTAGCGAAAGCCAGCGAGAAAAGAATGAATCACATGGAGATGACATGTCAGCTAGCCCGGTAGCGACCGAGGAACAAGCAGCCTGGTTTAAGGGCTGGTTTACCGCGATCCTCGAGAATGTCGAGACGGTTGTGCGTGGCAAGACGAATCAGGTGGCGCTCGTGCTGTCCTGCTTCTTCGCCGAAGGCCATCTGCTGCTCGAAGACAAGCCAGGTACCGGCAAGACCACGTTGGCCAAGGCGTTGGCGGCATCGATCCAAGGCGACTGGAGTCGGGTGCAGTTCACCCCGGACCTGATGCCGTCAGATGTCACTGGCGGCATGGTCTACAACCAGAAGAGTGGCGAGTTCGAACCCCATTTCGGGCCGGTGTTTTCGAACGTTGTGTTGGCCGATGAGATTAACCGGGCATCGCCCAAGACCCAGGCGGCGTTGCTCGAGGTCATGGAAGAACGACAGGTGACCTTTGGCTCCCAAACGAACATGGTGCCCCGACCCTTTGTAGTGATCGCCACCCAGAACGACCTTGAGCAACTGGGTACCTATCGGTTGCCCGAAGCCCAGCTTGACCGCTTTCTCATGAAGACCTCGCTGGGCTACGCGAACACGGAAAGCACCGTCGAGATCCTGCGAAACAATGCGCGCGGTGTTGCTCCCGAAGGCTTGAAGCCTGTCGTGTCGACTGAAGATGTGCAGCGCATGATTTCGGTGGTCGAATCGGTACACGTCGATGACAAGCTGCTCGACTACATGGTGCGTTTGACCGAGGCGACCCGCGAGCTCGAACAGGTCGATGTGGGTTCCTCACCACGTGGCGCCATTGCGCTTATGAAGGCCGGGCGTGCCATCGCGGCTGCTCGTGGGCGAGTGTTCGTTGACCTCGACGATGTGAAGCTGGCCGCACCCGAGGTCCTGGCTCACCGCCTGGTGCTCACCGCCGAGGCGGAATACGCCAAGGTCGACCCTCGATCCTTGATCGTGACCGTGCTCGAAAACGTGGCACTTCCCGACTTCGGCAACGCCGACTGACCTGCACGCTGGTCCTGTGAAGAAGCTTCCTATTCAGCCGGCTGGTTGGGTCGTGTTCGGCGTTGGCCTCACGAGCCTGCTTGGCGCGCTTGTGCTGAACTGGCGTGAGCTGCTGGTGCTGGCGATTGGTTGTGGAATCATTCTGTTGATCTCACTGGCGTTTGTGGTGGGCCGCAGCGAGATTCGCCTGGTGCGAGAGATCGAGAACGATCGGGTCACCGTGGGCGACGTAGCCGTTGTGGAACTGCATGCCACGAACACCGGCTCGGTGCGCACGACGCGCCAAATCATCGTCGAGGCCGTCGATGGAAATCCTGTGTCGGTGCCGTTGCCCGCCATGGCCTCTGCTGCTGAGCGCACGGTGAGCTGGAAGCCATCGACCGTGCGACGCGGACGTTTCACCCTGGGACCCGCACGGATTACGAAGGCCGATCCATGCCGGTTGATGCAGCGCGACGTGGGCCAGACCGGCGTCGACGAACTATGGGTGCAGCCCCGAGTCGAACTGCTGCCGACCTTTGTGGGTGGTCTCACCAAGGACATCGACGGCCCCACGTTTGATCATTCACCTGCGGGCGATGTCGCCTTCCACGCCGTTCGTCCGTATCGGGCCGGCGACGACGCCCGCCATGTGCACTGGATGGCCACAGCTCGCGCGGGCGAGATGATGGTTCGTCACTATGTAGACAATCGCCAACCCCACGTCAGCGTGCTGCTCGATACCAATGAGACCAGCTGGGGCTCTATTGCCGACTTCGATGCCGCGGTCGACATTGCCGCATCGATTGGTGTGTCGTCGTTGGGTGAATCACATCCGACCAGCATTCGGGTTGGGGCCGAGTTGCTCATCGGCGCCAATCGCCGTTCAACCAGTCAGCTGCTGCTCGACGATCTCACGCTGGTCAACCCCGACCAAGGGTTCAACCTGGCGACATCGATGGCGTCGTTCATCGCCACAGAACGCAACACGACGATCGCCGTGATCCTGACCGGCAGCGGCCAGTCCCTTGCCAATCTGCAAACACCGATTGCCAACCTGAGCACTGCCACCTCGGTGCTGTTCGTACAGGTTGCCACCATCCCCACAGATGAATTGGCCGGGGTCGCTGGACGTTCCGTTCGTTATGTCGAAGTAGCGGATCTTGATGGTTTTGTGGCGGCAGTGCGTCAGCGGGTCGGAACATGACCGACGCACTTCTTGCTGAGCCCGCAGTGGCTGAACCTGTCGTAGCAGAGCCGGTCGGCGCTGAACTGCATCAACCGGGCGAACAGCTCGCCGCCGCGGCGTTGGTCATCGTCCTCATGTCGGTAATCGCCACGGTTGGTTTCCGTACGGTGTTCTCGAATACCAACTATCTGGCCGCCGCGTTCGCGGGTGCGGCACTCGGCGCATTGGTCGTGGTTGTCGGGCGCCGCTACCGGCTGCTGTTCGGCGAGATCGTTGGTGTGGGCGTGATTGCTCCCATGCTGATCGGGCCCCTCGCCGCGGGTGGGCTTGGCTTCTATCAAGGCCTGGTCTTTGGCTGGAGCGACGTGCTGTCGGCCACACCGCCAATCGATGCCACCCCTGCGTTGAAGGCACTTCCGTTCATCGCGGCGTTCCTAGGTGCCTTGATGGGTACCGAGCTGTTCCGGATCCGTGAGCTTCCCGGCATAGCCATCATCGGCCCGTTGGCCACACTGGCGGTGACCGCGCTGTTCTCGGAACAGACCCGCAATGGAGCTTTGGGTGTGGGGCTGGTCCTGCTCGTTGGCCTGCTCGTGTTGGCCCGGCTGCACTACGCATCGTTGTCGACCACGGGTGTTCTGGTCCTGGGCTTCGTGATTGCACTGGTCGCAGGGTTGGCGTCGATGGCCAGCCTGTTGCTTCCCTACACCGACGAATCCAGCCGATTCGACCTGCGCGATTTACAAGAGTCGCCCTGGGATCCACTGTCGTTACCAAGCCCGTTGACTGAAATCAAGGCCGGCCTCAAGTCAGCCGATGGCACTGAAGCTCCGGTGTTGCGTATCAGCGGCAGCGAACCAATCGGCCGATGGCGCACCGCGTCGTTGCCGGCCTACAACGGCATTTACTGGGGCGTGAGTGAGCCCGGCCAAATCACCGAATTCGTTCCGGTCGACACGTCGCTACCCGCCGTCGAAGGCGAGCGCACCGATACCGACACGCTGAGTTTCGACGTCGATATCTTGGCGCCGCTCGGGGCATGGGTACCGACTGCCGGCGTGCCTACCCGGGTCGAGTTCCGCGACGTCACCGACACCCGCATGAGCCTGCAGACGGGCACGATCGGTGTACCCGAGGAGCTGCAGCCCGGCAACAGTTATCGCCTCGACGTGCAGCCGTGGGCCGAGCTCGACGATGCGGAACTCAGCGGCGTGGTGTTTGCCGCCGACCAACGATCGACCGAGCTTGAACTGCTGCCGCCGCTCGTGCGCAACCTGGCCGCTGACTTCTCGACCGGCCTCGATCAGCTCAGTGGGCGCCGGGTCATCGCCATTCGAGACAACCTACGTTTGGGGTCATACGAACTGGACGAGGCCCCGGGTCATTCGTTTGGTCGAGTCGCCGAGTTTCTGGAACCCGTGCAGCTGACAAGCGGTGCCCGCGACGAGACCGATCTTCGCAGCCTGGTGGCGTACGAAGAGCTCTATGCCGCCAGCGGCGCCTTGTTGGCTCGCTTGTCTGACATCCCGTCACGCGTTGCTGTTGGTTACGTGATCCCTGACGACCGGTGGGCCGATCGCAGCGCCGAGGTGTTCGCATCAGACGCGAACGCATGGATCGAAGTCTTCGTCGAAGGCCAAGGCTGGGTGCCGATCGACGTCACGCCAGATCGCCTACGTCAGCCTGAAGAGGTCGATGAAGGCTTGGAGACCGAGGGTGTGCCGGTCGCTGATCCACCGAAGGCCCCACCAGAACCTGAAGAAGACGAACAGCCCGAGATCGAAGAACCTGAAGAAGAAGACAATGACGACGACAACGACGACGACGACGAGGAAGCCCCGGAACTTACTGGGGTGTCGATCGGTCGGGTCGCCGGTGTGGCCGCTGTTTCCTCGTTGTTGCTAGGACTTCTGGCGTTGGCTGGAGTGGTTGGCTTTAAGGCATTCCGTCGACGTCGGCGTCGCAGCAACGACGCCAATCCGTCGCGACGAATCGCAGGCGCGTGGGCTGAGCTGATCGACCGCTTCGATGAGTCAGGCGGCCAGATGCCGGCCACCGCCACGCCACGAGAAGCTGCCCAACATGCACGTTCTATCGAAGGCCTCGACGACCCGTCGTTGGCGAGTCAGGTCGAAAAGTTGGCCAACCAGGTGAGCATCGCAGCGTTCCACCCGCTGCCACCAACCCACGAGTCAGCCGATGTTGCCTGGGACAGTTACGACGTATTAGCAGCCCGATTGCGTGAAACGGCAGGCCCTGCCGTACGACTCAAACGTGCTGTGGACCTGCGCACACTGCGCGAAGATGATCGAATGGGAGCGCTATGACTTCGCACGACGAAGAGAGCCACGGCACAGACGCCGACGATGCAACGCTGCCTGCGGGCAGCGATGTTGTTGCCCAGATTCGCGCCCATGCCGCCAAGGTCCGCAGCGGCGAGATCAGTGCCGACGAGTTCGTTACCGAAGAAGGCCTCGACGTATGGACGGCTGAGTCGGGGCAGCTGTCGTCTGACGACGAGACCGTTGCATTCGCGGCCGTTGAGCCGGGCCAGCTCCCGTCTCACGACGAGACCGTGGCATTCACTGCCGTCGATTCAGCTGCCGTTCCGGCACCCAGCGGTGGCAGTCTGATCGACGGGTTGGCGACTCCCGAAGTGTCCACCTCGTTCTGGGATACCGATCAGCCGTTTCGCGCGAGCGGCATCGATTCGTCGACCCGGTCGCGTCCTGGCGGCATTCCGCTCGGGGCTTGGGTTGCCGTGGTCATTGTGCTCATTGTGGTGGCTTCGGTCGGGATTGCGGTCGCAGTAGCGGCGATGGGGCCGGTCACATGATGAGCATTCTTGAAGACGACTCAACCGCCGGCGCACCCAGGGTGCTCATGGACCAGCCCGGCCCGCAGAACCTGGTGGTGGTTGACTGGGCGGCGAGCAGCCGCCAAGGAAGTCAGCGGCTTCGCAACGAAGACAATTGGGGTCAGCTCGGCCCGATCTTCGTGGTAGCCGACGGTATGGGTGGTCTCGAAGCCGGCGATATTGCATCGAGTGTTGCCGCTCGGAGCCTGGTGTCGCAATGGTTCGGGGGCACAGAAAGTAATCCGGTTGAAGTGGCCCGCAACGTGAATGGTCTGGTGCGCCATGCGCTGGCCGATGTCGACTCGGGTGGGTCGACCATGTCGGCACTTCGGATCGCCCACGATCAGGCAACCGTCGTACACATCGGTGATTCCCGGGTGTACCGAGTCCGGTCCGGGCATGCCGAACTGATAAGCCGTGATCACAATTTGCGAACCGAGCTGTTGTCGGCCGGCATCGAACCTAAGTCGTCGCAGAACTTCGGCCCGTTGCGGGCACTCACGAGCTACCTGGGTATGCCGATGGAAGACCTGCAGGTCGATGTGCGGTCGGTGGCGCTGCGCGACGGCGATGTATTGGTGCTCTGCACCGACGGCGTCTTCGACGGCCTGAGCCACAACGACTTTGTCGATACGGTGCATGCGGGTATGCAACGTGGTGCCGAAACCACCGCCATGAATCTCACCACGGGGGTGCGTCCCGACGACGCCACCGCCATCGTTATCCAGATCGGAAATGCCGATCGACAGCAAGGGACACTGTCATGACTACTGCAATTGCGGTCACCGTGGCACCAGGAACCGGGCGTATTGCTCGCCGATCTCAGGTGCTGCTTTTTGACCCGACCGGAGACAACGCCGAGCTCATCGCCAGCTTCGATGCTGCGGCCGACGACGACGCCGCAGTCACCGCGGTTAAACAGCATCTGATCGACGCCGACTTCCAAGTGGCTCCCATCGTGGTTGTTGACTGGCGCGTCGAAGGACTCGGCCTGATCGTATTCGGCGACGCCGACGTGCACAGCTCAGCTAGTGCAGCACCGATGATCAGTGGCGCCGGTTCCGGCACCTGGATCGAACGTCATCTGGGTGCGCTCGAACTTGGCGACGATGCCGAAGCGCACGTGTGGTGCGGCGATGAAACCGATCCCGCAACCGACCTTCGCCTCGGCATTGTCCGGGGTAGCGGTGTGCGAGTACGTGTCGCTCGTGGTGGGGCGACACCTGAGCCGGTTGCGCCGCCGATGGAGATTCCGCCGCCGGTCCCCGAAGCCGAGAACCCTCGCCCGGTCCCCGCGTCTGTCCCGCCAGTTTCGCAAGCGCCACCGGTGCCTCCCGTGCCGCCGGCGCCGCTTGCCGCTCCTGCCGCGGTTGCTCCTGCTGCGCCGGTTGTCGAGCCTGGTTTTGTTGCTGCACCTGATGCGCTTGAGTGGACCGATACGGAACCCAAGCCAGAGGATGCCAAGCCTGAAGTTGTAGAGCCAGAGGATGCCAAGCCTGAAGTTGTAGAGCCGGCTGATCCGTTTGCGGAAGCGGTGGCCGAACTTGATGCTGCCGAAGCTCCCCAGCCTGCAGACTCGAAGCCTGAAGACTCCGAGCTTGAAGATGCCCAGCTAGAAGATTCACTGACCGAGGCTGCCGGAGCGAACCCGGAGCTCGACCAGGTTGTCGAAGCAGCTGCCGCCGGGCTCGTCGAAGCCTCGATGTGCAGCAATGGCCACAGCAACCCGCCGCGATGTTCAATCTGTCGGACGTGTGCCGTCGAGATCAATCCCGATGTCGACGTGTTGCTGATTGCCCAACCCAGTGTTGG
>JAULCF011236774.1:0-14757 GCA_032361265.1 Devaleraea mollis
CTTGATTTAATTTGAATTGGCCGGCGACTGTACGGGCCCGTCTTGAGTGTAAGTATGAGTACGTAATAGACGGCCGGTAAATCACTGTGCTTTGCGGTGATCTAATTTGGCCGAGATGCCTGTTCCCTCTGTGACGATTGGCACGACACGTGTATGCCGCCTCTTTGGGAGGCGGTTGCACGTGGTCAGTTGTCATCTACTAGTGTGACTGTAGATAACACTGTAAACACAGCACTGTACCTTGAGTCAAGCTACCGTCCCAAGCCGTATTTTTCTGTATTTTTCGTAACGTATAATACACGTATAATACGGAAAAATACTTCGAGCCTTTCTCGCCATACGGAAAAATACAGTATTATACTCCTATCAGACTCCTATCATACTCTTCTCATAAGATCTAACAGTGACTCCGTCAACATTCGCTCCAGCAAAGATCAAAATAATGAAAAGTGAAAATATTCACACAAATTTGAGCAAATTTCTTTTGGTCTGAGAAGTCCTGAGAAAGGAATAATACGCAAAAATACAAACAGCTAGAGCAAAAATACGGAAAAATACGGAAAAATACGGAAATACGAAAAATACGGTATTATACCAAACGTGATTTGAAAAATACCGTATTTTTGGGACGGTAACCTTGACGTGCTGTCATGTGACCGTGTACATCAAAGGCAACATCATGCATGATGCACGTTAGTTAAAATAAAGGGAGTTTTCCGCGTTACACTATACCGGTTCCGCTAGACGTAAGCTCCCTCTTGTCCAAGCACTCCTTTGCACGCTCCCGACTAAACCCGAGCTCGCACGCCCTGGGGCGTAAAAAGACCAACTAAGCAACTCAGCAGACGGGCCCGCCATGAGAGTGCCACCGGGACGGGACGCTCTGGAGCTGAGATTATATTATCTCTAGTACGGCGCAGGGGATAACCGTTTGCCATTTCAAAGGTATAATATTGTTCTCCATCATCGGCTCAAAGATCGCTTATTACACAGTTTAGCCTCAAAACGTTCATCATCAACTGCACTCAAACGCTAGACTCATCCAAACATAGTTCAAGCCTGCCAGATGTATTCCTTGTGTGTCTGACATCTTTCCAACGTCGATGCAGATGGCAGCGGATTTGCCCACGTCTTTTTGAAAACTGAAAAGTAAAGAAATTCTTGACGTGTTGCAAAGCCTGGCTCTCGTTTGAAGTCCATACCGTTACGCACTTACTTTATATAGTACTGTGCATGGCCAGAATCTGGACTTGACCAGTGTTCAAAATTGTGAGCAACGTGATCATGCCACTGCAAAAGTCAGTGACACACAAACGTAAACACTTTAAACGAAATCTGATATTTTTGTAGATAGCGATAGCTCACAGAAGGAGCAAAGCGCTTCGTCGTGTTGTGGTCGCAGTCTGAGTGAGCGTGAGCAGCCTGAGTGAGCGTGAGCAGCCTCCCCAGCTGAACAATACACTACAAAATAATACTAATCTTTTTGAATGGGTTTCGGTAACTCTCAAAACCAGCAACGCTACCTCAGAACACAATTTGAAACTTAAAACAGAAGAACGCATGATCAACTCTTAACCGAGCCGACTACCGAAGCTCTAAGACCGCTTGAAGAAACTATCTACTTTGGCTTGCTGTGGGCCCTTCCCGCTGCCGTCACTCTTGCGTTTCTTCGTCGGCTTAAGGGTAGAGCCGCTGGCGCTATCACGCTTTCGTTTCGCTGCATTCGCCTTGCGCCGCTTTTCCAGGCGCTCTGCCTCCGCAATTTCACTGTTCTCCTTCTCGATGAAACGAATGAGAGAATCAATCCGGCGCCGCAGCTCTGCGGGCGTCCGGCTCTTAATCCACCAGTTGAAGCGGAACTGCCACGCTTTCCTGACCTCAGCCTTCAAAATCTCAAAGCGACCATAGCCAAGCTGCTCCGTCATGCACACCAGCCAACGATCTTCCTCGTCGATAAATGTCTTTGACCGTGTGCCCGAGTAAATAATGTCCAGTTCCCTCCACGGATCCTTGTAACGTGCCACCTTCACCGACAGCGCCTTCTCCATCTCTTGCCGACGCTGAATTTTCGTCTCCCCATCCTCGATACCCTTCAGCACTCTACTCCACGAGTCGAGATGCTGACTTCCTAGCTTCCAGAACGCATCACTGTACTCGTGCACCTCATCCAAAGTCTTGCTGTCACCAACGTCGCTCGCAATCATGTCAATATTCTGCCGCCCATGCCGCTCAACGCCTCGCAAGAATGACTGATACTCTCGGCGAGTCCAATTGCTAAAGCCCGCAGCCAGCAGCCTTGTCCTCTCCTCCTCGACGTCTTGCGGGAGAAGCTGCCCCTTTGCAGGAATAGGCGGTACATCTTCATCCGCCTTGATAGCCGCCTCAGTCGCTTTGTTGAAATCATCCACCGCCTGGCGCTCTGCCGCAAATATTTCTTGCAATCGCGCGACTTCAAAGAACATAAAGTCGTTCGTCACAGGTTCGCGGCGGTACTTCAAACGCTGCTTGTTGGCGGGTGGCGCAGCTACTCGCGCGGCGTCGCGGTAGGACGCACCCTCGTTGTACGACTGGTTACGAGCGCGCTTGCCGACATCAAGGTGGTAAAACTCTTTGTTGGAGGCAAGGTCCTTGTAGTTCTCGCCCTGGAACTCGAATATAGTACCTGTCTTCGGGCCCTCCCCAGCCTCATTCTGAATGCTAAAGTCAAGAGCGTCCAAGTTGCTTGATCCTCCCACCTTCGCCTCAATCTCTTTGTTCATCTCCGCTGTCTTTTCGTGCCCGCGAGCCAAAATAACATCCAAATCTTCGTCTTTGTAGTCGTCGGAGTGGGACTTGAAGAACTTGTCAGCCCCGAATCGAATCATGTCCAGCAGCTCATTCTTCTCCAGGTTCTTTTTCTGCTGCGAAAGCCGCCCTTGCTGAATGACCAGTGTATCCAACCGCAGCTTGGCCATAGCTGTGCGAAGAACGCGCTCCTCCACGCTTGACTCGGTGATAAGACGATACACGTTCACCTGTTTCTTCTGCCCAATTCTGTGTGCTCGATCCATCGCCTGCAAATCAACCTGCGCATTCCAATCAGAGTCGTACAGAATAACGGTGTCCGCCGTGGCCAGGTTAATGCCGAGACCGCCGGCGCGCGTCGAAAGCAGAAAAATAAACTTCTCGCTTCCTTCCTCGTTGTACTCTGCAATCTGCGAGTCACGCTTCTCACCATCGGTGTTACCGTCAATCCTGCAAAACCGATAGTCGCGCATGGTGGCATAATCCTCCAAAATGTCGAGCACGCGGGTCATCTGGGAGAATATGAGAACACGATGCCCGCCCTCCTTCAGCCGTGGCAGAAGCCTGTCGAGAAGCGCCAGTTTGCCGCAATTGGACACCACATGATCTCCAAATGGATCCAACGTCCGGTCCTCAACGCCGTCGAACAAGTACGGATGGTTGCAACACTTCCTGAGCTGCATGAGAATGTTGAGGAGGCGCACGCGCTCACCACCCTTACCGTTGATGGCGTCAACGTCCTTCTTCAAAAGGTCCTTGTACAGGTTGAGCTGCATAGGACTGAGCTTGGTGAACAGCACAGTCTCCTTCTTTGGAGGGAAAGAGTGCTCAACTTCAGATTTCAGCCTTCGGATCAAAAATGGGCGCAGAATGGCGTGCAGCTGCTTCACAACTTCATTCTTACCCTCACCGGCATCCTCCTTTTTCTTGTCGGCCGCACTGTCACCGCCCTCGGTGACTTTCTTCTGGTTCTGGTCGGGCAGCTCCTCAACGCTCGAGAACCAATGCTCAAAATCCTCGGCAGAGCTGAACACGTCTGGCAGCAAAAAGTTAAGCAAAGCCCAAAGCTCGTGCAGGTTATTCTGCAGCGGAGTACCGGTGATGAGGAGCCTGTTCTGTGCCTTGAGCAGCCGCACGACCACCGACAGCTGACTGTTCTCATTCTTGATCCGATGCGCCTCGTCGATAATAAGGCAACGCCAGTTGAACTTGGTCAAAAATGACTTCTCCTTCGACACCACCTCGTACGTCGTGACACAGACGTCAAATTTGCCAATTTGCAGCTTCTCATCGCACAACTTCTTCCGCTCCTCACCATTGCCGTGGAAGCGCACCGGCACAATATCAGGGCACCACCTCTGGAACTCATTCATCCAATTCCCAAGCGTGCTCTTCGGCACAATGACAATGTGAGGGCCGGTGATATTCTTGTACAGCCTCAGGAAACCGAGCAGAGAGATGCTTTGCAGTGTTTTACCGAGCCCCATCTCATCGGCAAGGATGCCATTAATCCCTCGCTCAAACAGCGCGGCCAGGAAGTTCAGGCCCTCCACCTGGTACGGGCGCATCTTGCCCATGATGTTCGCCGGCTGCGCCTCGAGTCGCGTCGGCTGAAAGACGACGCCGCCGCCGTCCTGCAACAATTTCTGGTCCTCCTCTTTCTCCGTCATCCTCCTCTTCTTCTGCACTCCGGCCTTGTCATCGCCCTTGCTCTTGCCTTTCCCTTTCTCCTCCTCCTCCTCGTCGTCGTCCTCGACGCCGAGAAACTTGCGGAACAACGGCGCCTGCGACAGCAGGTACTTCCGCCGTCCCGCCTCTGCGTCGCGGATGGCCGCTTCGACAGCCGCATTGCTCGTGGCCAGCAGGCCGGCATCGCCGGCGCTGCGGTGCAGCTTCCGCGTCGGTGCTGGTGCCTCGTCCGACGATGACATTTTCAAGCCTCGCCTTACCTCGCCTCACCTCGCCTCGCTCGCACAGGGAGATGGACGCCTCGCTTCGCTCGCACTGAGGGAGAAGGGTTGTGAGCAGAAACAGTGGAGCGTGGTAGAGCAGCAACGGCAGTGAGCAAGGGCAGAGATTAGTGTCTCACTAACGGGCGGCGGGTTTGGCGGTAACCGACCACACTAGCTCTTGTTCTGACTCTTCTCAAATTAATTTCTCCCGCCAAAACTGAAGAGACAGAAAGTGTAAAAAACAGTGTAAAAGCGAAGAAATTAGCATAAAAAAATGCAAAATTGCGGGAAATAAAAATCACTTCCCTGAATTTATTGCGATATTTTTCCCGCCGAAAGTGGTGCTTTAGCCACTTTTACTTAATTGCTTGTGCGGAAAAAAACGTCAACAAGAACTGCTTTGCACCCGACAACTTTCATCGCTCGCAGTGACTGCGATTCGGCTTGAGCCGGCTCTCACGGAATACGTCTTCTGGGCAAAGGTGGTCTTCCTCTTGCTCGTGCCCATTTTATGAAAAATAACCCTCTTTGTATTTGTAGTATACGCGCAGTTCGATTGAACTTTTCTAGTACAGCCCTGTCTTCACTGCTGCAGGACTGTGATGGAAGCGCGCGCGTGACCTGCTATTTTACAGTTTTGCGTGAATCTAAAATAGAGTTCAAAGTAAGTTTGAACTCTTGCTTACTTGATGTTAAAGTATTGCTGCTGCGAACGCACGATTAACAAGTTTCCAATGAACGGCAAATTACAATATATTTTTCATTACCCCACTATTTGCGGTATTTCCGGTAGCTACAGTACAAGAACTTTTTTTTCAAATGCTTTTTTAAAAGCTTAAGCTTAAAAGCATACATACCTTTAAAAGTGTATGTATGGTCAAAAGCGTTCTACCACGCTGAAATCAACAGCAATGTTTGCCACATAAGGAACGTTGGTATACCAATTATACTTAGACGCAATATATATTATATGTTATATAATAATAAATAGTACTAATATATCTTTCGTCGGCTATAAAAAATGTTTCAATCTTTTTGACTCGACTTTGAATAAATAATATACTACTGCACTGTAGTCGCAGGTTTCTAAGACATATCATTTTCGAAGTTTACTTACGATGTATACTTTGTTCAACGTGGCGATGCAAAGGAAGGTAAGTCTTTCAACTCTACAATAATTTAGTTGAAGTTAAACAAAAAAATGCGAGTCGTAATTTAGCTTTTCTTTTGAGGGTGGTGTGCCTATGGGCTGGTCTATTTCAATACTGGGTGGAAGCTTCCGGTCAGTATTGAAACAGGTCAGCTAGTCTGGCCTAGGCCATAGACGCCTATACAGTGCACACTGCTGTAAACCTTGCCCATTGCTTGTGCCTATTTTCTGGTTTTAATACGCAAAAAAAAAAAAAACTCAGCAATTGCTTTTACGCTCTTCACAAGGAGAATAGACTGAAATATATCTTTCAGTGAAGATATCTTCCTGTCTCAAAGAGTGGGAGAAAGTATCTTTGAATAATTTAATAAATTATACGCTTAATTTATTGCTTGTCCGGAAATCACCCCGACGATTTCTTATTACAGACGAAGGTGAAAAAACAATGCCACTTCATTTTGGCGTTTCTTTTGAAATGGTACTGCCAGTCCGATAAGTTATCATTTCAATGCTTGTATAAATACCGTGAGCACATGGTCAAGGTCAGAGGCTGTTCACGCAGAGCATCAAAAGAGAGCACTATCGCACGCTTGCGTTTCAGCTTACTTCACTAAATAAGAGCATGGCAATTTTCCGCAAGCCCTTCGTCCTTGCTATTCTTGTCCTGGCGAATTCTCTCATTGTGGGAGCAACATCATATGGGGACGATAAATTTGGAAACTTTGATATCCAAGACCCCGAGTTTGGGCACCCTCTTTTCAAGTACTTGAACAAAAGCCGAAAAGAAAAAATTGTACCATATATTCTAAGTGAGTACTTCTACAAGGACAAATCTAACATCCGTCAGAGGTGGGGCAGTTCTTTCCAGCCTGCGAGTGCCTCTTACCGGATGTATGGGTCGTCTTTCGGCAGCGCTAGTGCATATCAGAATGCAGATGCCCTGCTAACAAAACGCTTCAGGTCAGGGGAATTGGTGGTGCGATTGCGGCAGAAGGCTGAGGTTGTTATTGTTCTTCAATTTCGGAATAAACTTGATTCTGTCAAGCTTAAAAGTCCAAGGCTGGCTTCAGGATCTTGTAAAGGCTGGGAGATGGTGGGAGGCGTTGAAGTTAACGACGGACCTGCGGCTCACCTTTTTGAAAATAATGTGGAGCGCACCGGTATTGCGATCAAAAAGCGACTGAGCGACTCGAACTCGATCGGCGAAGGCCTTTACGAAATCGAAATTCCTAACATGAACAAAATCAATATCGACAAAGTTGGCAAGCCTCATACATACGTTGTCCTCTTCGTAGACCCAGATACTGGAAAAGCTTTTCCGTATACTCCAACGCCGGCAACTCTCGGACTCAAGAATCCTATCAGGCCACATACCAAGTGCCCTCCCCAGTTGCACAATCTGTGGACGACCGAATCCGAAGACGACCAAAATCCAGCAATGTTTGTGGGCGGGAAAATTGGCGGAACGAAGATTAAGTTTCCGACTTGGCATCCGTGAGTTCTGAATAATTTTCGCCCGGCTATCCGCTGACTATTCAAAACTTACATACTGCACGCAGTGCATTTTTGATCAGCGACTTACTCGTAGCTATTTTCATTCTCTTTCATGTTGCATGTGAAATCTATCCATCGAGTAGGCTAATTGATCCAGTATTCTACTGCTCATATGAGCATGATCATGGCAGCTATCCAGGCAGATATCAGCCAGTGTTCAGGAAACTGGTGGAAACCAGTTCCAAGCAAGAAAACGATTTTGGCGAAGGTTTTAAAGTCTTTACCATATTTGAAAAGAATACGGACAACGGCAGAGATGAGTGGCTGCACTGGATCATTACGGTTCAAATGGATCTCAACGACGGCAAGCGGTTTTCCGAAAGGCACCACACAGTACACCTCGCAATATTTGACAAAGACTTCAGGAACGTAATGATGAAACTCTCTGTGCTCAATGATTTCGGATTTGCGGGAACAAGAACCAACAAAGGGGATGAGCCACTAAATGCTGCCATGAAGAAGATTAGAGACGAACGAAAATCTGCGAGGCTGGTGGGCGCTTTCCGTCGTTTTAACCTCCGGTCCAAAAAGGGTCCCTGTGCAATGAGGGGCGGTAACTTGAAAATGGTACCCAAGGGCACTCGAGGACATGCCGAACAATGGAGGGCTAGTTTGAACACTTGCAGTGCTCCTTGGAGGTCGTTTACAATTGAAGTCAAGAATCCAAATACTGGTTTAATGACTTGCGCTACGAGTGGGAAAGATATGGCTGTTGATCAATTGGTAGGCAAGTCAATTGACAGAACCTTGTATTCCCGCAACTTTAGGGTGGGATTTGAGTTCTGCTCCTGGAAGAACAGCCTAGGCTCCCAGCTGAGGAATAGCAAGGACCTTGTTCGTATTCATACAGACCCAAAGATGAGATCAGTTCTCAAGCCAATTCAGGATACAATCGCTAAACGTGGATCGACAAATGACTACACTTTGCAGTTTATTCGACCCGGATTTCGCGCAACTCTCCGGAAAGGAAGGTACTCTGAGTCAGACTTTTCGCAAGGAAAGTTTTCGAGGCGCGGAGCAAAAGGCACGATCACAGCTCATGGCGCGACGCAGGAAGACTGGATGGTTATAGGTCGTGAGAATTAAGGTTCTAGCATTTATTTGCTGTTGCTTTGAGATGTATAGCTCGCCGCTACACACTGAAAGTGGTCACGTTGCTTTAGTTGAAGTTGATCGCATTTGCACTTTTTTCTATTTACTTTTTACAATAGCTGTACTCAACGTTAGCTCATGCAAGCGTTCTTGAACTAAAATAGAGATAGAAATTATTTAAAAATAATTGGCTTTTCAAGGGCTCGGTTCTTCTTGGGTCACTGAAATTGTTTCGGAGGATTAGTTTGCTACTTTATTCCCGGGAGCAAGCTTATTTATGAAAAGATTGCAGTATCTATGAAGAGTATTCTTGAATGAAACCTGAGAGATCAAATACCTGCCACACAAGCAATCTCTACGGTATGAAAGGTTTTTATTAGAGCTGCACAGACAACTGCATTTTAATGCATTTAAAACATTTAAAAATGCTCTAAATTTTAGTAGACTTGCCCATAATTATGCCCTTATTAAGGGCCCTTAGTAAGGATTTTCGGAGCTTTTGAAGAAAGCAGGTCAGACAGGCAGCCGAGGCCGAGGCCCTCTCGCCTCCGGCTTGGCTCTCGGGCGCCCCCAACTTCTTTCAAATATATATCGACAGTGTGAGACCTGGTGACGTACAGTATGAAGCGGTTGTTGTCATTGATTTGAGTCAGCTGTGTTCTACTGTACGTACAGGTACGTACCCGGTCGAACCGTCGCCTCGAGCCGTCAGCGTCAGACACCTCCTCTACCGACGTTTTTGCCGTCTGGCTCGCGACGCCCGCGCTGACAAAGTTCAAGCCTCTGCCCTCCTTCTTTGCATGCTTCCAAGTCCGGCGGTATGCGCGCACTGGTGGCGCTGCGAACTCTATATGCGTCCCTTAGCGCGCAGCGGAAGCGGGGCGCGTCGGACGGCGGGCTGAAGAGGAGCTCCTGTGAATGAGGGTACTCAGCTTAGTCAGCTGTCGGTGTTGGTGGCGCTGCTCTACTGTCACATTGCTATCATCGGCGCTCTGCTTAGGACTTGGAGTATTCGTGTGTCATGACGCAACCAAAAGGCGTGCGTACCTGGTGCTGGCGCGGAGGCAACGCTTACTCCCGGCGTTGGGGCGCGAGGGAAGCGGAAGAGGCGGTTGCGCAGCTTCAGTGTCACGTCGTAGGCGAGGCTTTGCACAGAGGCGGAATGACGACTAGAGGTGCTCTGCTCTTGGCGGAGCTGTCGCTCCGAGCTTGGGCGAAGCGGCTGCTCGGCGCTTAGGCGAAGGTGGGTGCTTGACGAATCTGGTGCTTGGCGCTTGGGCTAAGATTTTGCCTTGCGCTTGAGCGAAGCAGGTGCTCTGCGCTTTGGCTAAGCGTGTGCTCTTCGTTCGTGTAGAGGCGGTGCAATATGCTTGGGCGAAGTCGGTACCTTGCGCTTGGTCTGAGCTGGTGCTCGTCGTTTGTGCGCAGGCGGTACTTCGCGCTTGGGCTAGGTTGATGCCTTGCGCTCGAGCTAAGCTGTACTCGTCAGGCTGAGAAACCTTTTGCTACGAGCGCTTGCCCGTCGGTTTTCCAGGAACCAGGCGCTACATCTTCCATGCTTGATGAATGGCCTGGTGCTCGGCACGGGAAGAAGAGCTGCAACGATGCAGGCTGAACAACACAGACGGCGACGGAAGCGGCGGTTGTCGTGGGAAGTGCGTGTGCCTGGACTTCCCGGCAACGAGAGAAATGAACTCGAGATACTCGTCGCTGTGAACGAGATATATGCCTTGGCGCATTGCAGGTGGTGGCTCTCTACGCGATGGTGTCTAGGATGCGACGACGTGGGCGACTGCCAGGGCAACCGGGTGCAGAACCAGTCCCAGAATGTCGGCCGTGGTGGCCGCCGAGACGAAGGCGACGAGGAAGCCTGCAGCGATGTGGGGGGGCACAAAAGGCTGCGGCGGTCGACGGCAGTGAAAGCAGGGACTGCAGTACCAGGTACTGTTGGGTGGATGTGAGGTCTGGCTCCGTAGAAACATAGACGGCAGGGATAAGCAGCAAAGCAAAGACATTATTCTGACGCGAAGAGCGGTATGCAGCAGAAGTCCCGGTTGGTACCCTGTTCGGCGCGGAGGCGATGTTATGCCTGGACCTTAGTCGATTCTTAGCGTTGAGGCTAAACATAATCTCAGTCGTTCAGCGGTGCTTGGACAGATTTATAGCGCTGATGGTGATCTCTCATCGACGTAATTGTAAATGAATTCACTTGTGCAAGTGTGCGCCGGCCTTAGGCACATGCAGAGATGACTGGCGTCCATAGTCTATGAATCGCACTTCCTGTCAGTTACATTCGAAGTCTCTACCGGTATTGGGATGCAAACGCAAGCTCAACGTGTTAATGCTAGCAGAAGGATGTTAAGCAAAGCGTCATAGGAACCAAGGGCGACAGTAACAAAAAGAGCCGCAATGACAAACCCAGTAGCCCTAAACCGCGGCAGCACAACTGGTGGCATCTGGCGAACGGGGACTCCGTGCTCCGACTAAGATTTATCTTAGTGGAGCTCACTAGTCCCCGTTCGCCAGATAATTAATTGATTACGTTGGTTGCTTGCGCCTAAAACTACTGGCGGTACATATCTTCGGATAGTAAGCACATTAAAAACCTGTTTTCAGCTTGAGGAGCTTCAGCGTTTGTCTTCTGGGCTCGCGTCTTACAAATAGCTATTCTTTGTTGGCATTCCTCCAAGAAAAGTAAAACGCGAGCTCGGGAAACGAAATAAAATGGCGAAAGTATTGTAGAACTGGACAGGTTCGGCAGTTGAGCTTCCAATCCTAGCAGACCCAACAAGGATTGAAATTTGGAGTTTTTTTTTTTAGCCTAGCGCTGAAGAGTATTTCTTGAATGCCATATCTCCATCCTCCAATCGTTTTAAAACATTTTTAAGCTGTTTAAAAACCATAGCATCGCTATTATCTCTTCGTGTGTTTTAGACGAGGTCTCTGTTAAAACAGTGTTAAAGTTAACTGTTTTTTAAAACAAAAGAGAAGGAAAGATGAGTTCTTTGTTAAAACAAAGAACTCATCTAAGAAAACCTAAAAAGAGGTATTACTCGTTCTCCAAGTCGAAGCGCCCAGCGCATTTCGTTGTACTCGGGATCCTTTTCGGCTTCGTCCACAGTTCTTTGTTTTTTGATCCCCAACCCAATTTAACCTTCAATCAAAAAACGACAATGTCGATGTACAACTTAGCGACTGGCAGCTGCCAATGCTAGTATTCGCTCTCCAGCTAGAACAGGAACACTTAAATACAACGACCCCACAAGTTCATAAGCTAGACACCCGCATTTTGTGCCCTCACAACATCTGCATTGGTCTGAGCTTCTTTCAAATCATTTTCCAGTTCTCCAAGCTTCTGGGCCGCTAACTCTTCTTCCTTCTCGGCCTTTTCTCTATCTGCCTTCGCAAGGGCCATGTTCTGCCGTGCTGCACTGTTCTCCTTGACTCTGACCGTCTTGTCTGCCTTCACCGCCGTTGCCTTGCTCTTCGCCAGCGACAAAGCCGGAGTCATCTGGAGTTTGGCAGCGCGAGCTGCGTCCCCATCCTGTTTTGCTGCCGTCTCAGCTTTAGACGCCAACTGTTTTTTCGCTCTTGCTGCGATTTCCACCTTCTCGGCGAAATTCTCCTTAGCCTGGAAGGATTTGACAGCCGTTTCGATGGACGCCAAAGTTTTCTGGGCGGCCTTGTCTGCCTTGTCTGCGGCTACCTTTGCAACAAGAGCCACGTGAGCCGCCTGCGTAGCTTCTGTTTCCTCTTGCGTCTTCATTTCCATCTTTTCCGACGCCCGAGCCATGTTCTCTCGCTCAAAACGCTCAACTCTCTGAATGGCTTGGACTAGTTTAGCTTCGGCCTTCGCGAGTGACCCAGTTTGAGCTTCGTGCAAGGCTTGCTGAGCCTTCTCGACACATTCCTGTGCAGCCAGCACCTCTTCTGGCAGTCCCGCACCCACCAGTGGGAGCAAACGTTCTTGACTGCTGCTGTTGTCAACCGGAAGGAAAACGTCAGCGGCGTCACTGCTGCCGCTGTCTCTCTCACCATTGTTGCCGCCGCTAATTTCGCTCTTCTTCTCGCCCTCACCAATGCACTGCTTCGGCCTGGAGATGTGGCTCAATGGTCGCCCGCTTCTAGGAGGGAGAGCATGCGTCGATCGACTTGGCGTCTGCAGGGGGCCTGGCTCGCACCAGATAGCGCTAACACCGCGCCGCTCAAGTGCGGGTGCGCGCTTCGCACCGGGCTCCTCAACTGGAACTCCGCTTCCCCAAACCCCAAGATGCCCGCCACTGCCAATCCCGCCATCTTCCGTGCCGCCAGAATCATCAGAATCATTACCACCAGCGCCGATCCCGGAACCAAGCTCGGCAAGAGCGTTGCCACCACCGGCAACTCCACCCTCCACATCACCCACACTCTTCACTGTAGTATCAACGAACATAAAATCCCTCTGAAAGACGGGAGACTTACCATCGATGTCGAATTCTTCCTTCTTCAACCTCGACTGCGGACGCGCTGTGCGCGGTAACTTTGACCTTGAACCTGCGTCTCCTCCGTCTTTTCTTTTCAAAGAAGTTTGGTGCACTGTTTTAGTGTGCCGAGAAAGGCTCTTTTGCGTAGCATACGCTTTGGTGCATCCAGCTACATCGCACCGTATCAGCTTCTGCGGTGTACCCGCAGATGGATTAAGGCGGGGGGAGACGGCGAACAGGCGGGGTGGCGCCGAGGTCGCCGCTGCTGCTTTATCATTCGATGGCATCGTGGCGATTGGCAACGGCGAGGTTTCACAGATCAGAGCAGCGCTGCAGGGGGGGGGGTCGTTAGCTACTGCTGCGGTTGAGTGTGGAAAGGCGGGTATCATACCGTCCTAAAAACTTGGTATATCTCGCTGCACCACCCCACCTCACACCCCACCACACACCACACGTTTGCGTTCTGTTGGCCCATGAGCACTCTCCAGACCGGTAACTCGTGGTCGCTGGCAGCGACGACGACTTACCCTCATCTGGAGATGTGTGCCCTCGTCTGGAGATGTGCGCGTCCAGCTCAAAATCAGGTAATGTCGCTAGCATTGTTGGCGAAACACTGGCGACTACCAGTCTAGTAGTTCAACACCACTTGTCAGTGCTTTTTTTAAAAGCTTTTAAGCTCAAAAAGCTTTTAAAAAAGCATGCTCAAAATCAGATCCGTTTGCCATTGCCACTCATCGGGTGATAATATTGCGGCGGGTTCACAAACCTGTGAAATCATGACAACGAGAAGGAAGAAAATAGAAACGTAAAACGTGAATAGAAGTTAGAAGTTGCACGTTCCTGACGCCATTGCAAAGGCGGAACAAACATGTTAGTCTTCTTCTACAGGAACCGACATCTGCGACTTCCGTGCGCTGACCCGACCTTCAGCTGCGCTGTTTTTTCTCGATTTTTTCGCAGATCGTCCGAACCACAAATCGCCCAAAAAGAGCGACCCCATCCGCCATCATGATGAGATGGTGCATAACCTAGGGAGCGAAAGCTGGAATAAAAGGGCCAAGTCTCCGAGACCCGAGTGCAAGCTAGCACCACCAACGCAATATCCTGCAAGAATTATGGAAGAATCTAATCGGGTAGCCTTGCGATTTCTTCGCCCGGCGACGAGTCTACCATCAATGGCAAGCGAGAAACATCGCCGAGTGGGGCACTATCGCCGTCTGGGTCGTAGAAGTCACACTGTGACACGAGCACTTCAGCCCCGCCAGTCCGAGAAGAAAAATTCGAGCCTGGCACAACACAGAACAGGCATATTCCAGCTCTCAGAAAATCTGGCGAAAGCAAAGGGATGACGGCGCCGCTCGTCGAAAGCGCTTCGGTGGTAAAGGACAACGGCGGCGAGGGACGACGGGTGGAAGCGTGGTGCCGGAGGATAAGTAGTCGAGAAAGCGGGGTCGTCGTGCCATGGTGTGATGACTACTTGAGACTCGGGCTGTGGCTGAGCTGGAAGGGTGAAGACGTGCGAGCTTTGAGGGGAGGGCCTTCACGTCTTTCACGTTTTTATGAGAAGAGGTATGATATGAGAGAGGATATTGACTCTTTTTGGATAGCGACTAAAACGGGTGCGACTGTAACCCCAACGGTGGGTACCAAATACCAAATATCAAAAAAAAATGCGTATGACAACAGTATTTGCTAAAGATTTACAAAAAGGCAACCCCAACGGTAGACCAAATACAAAAAAGAATATTTTTCGGTGGAAGCT
>JAULCF011237885.1:3685-14745 GCA_032361265.1 Devaleraea mollis
TCGCCAACCGCTGGTTTGACCGCCCAACCAACAAACTCGGCCATCGCCTCGATTCGCTCCACACCCTCGACGCTCGTCATCGTGCCCTCGGTTTCAGAGATCCCGTACACCACAACCGAACGCTCCGAGTCGTAGTGAGAGAAATCGACCGGGTCCATCGCAAAACTATTGTCTGCCAAGTAGTCGTGAGCCGCCACCGAGAAGACATCGGCACGGCCGGGGTGTAGCTGGCTCAAAGTGCGCGCTCCCCCGTCGGAACCAAATCTCGCCCCGAGGTCGATAAGACACGGACCCTGGTCATCCACCTTCACCTCGAGATGGAACGGCGATCGACGCAATCCTGTTGCTTCGAGCAAGCGACGGGCGTACGTCGTGATCTCGTCAAAATGTCGATGGCTCGTGTGACACTGCTGTTCACCTGAATAGACCGTCTCGTAGCCATTGGCCGAAACCCGGGTGTACTCAAAAACGGCGAGAATCGTCACCTCGCCATTACTGCGGACCTGCCCATCAACGTGGTACTCCGGTCCACCAATGAACTCTTCAAGAATCCATGTCGTCGGCGGGTCGCTGTGCACGTGGGCCGCAATCGCGTCTCGTTCCTCGGAGGAGAAGATGCCAATCCGCTGATTCCCCAGGCCGTCGTTGGGCTTTATCACAAACTTGCTCGGTGGTGGCTCTCGCCACACATCTTCCACAGCCTCAACCCGCCGATAACCCGGGACCCGAACACCCGGATCCTGCTCGGTCACGTGCCGCTTCAGTTCGGTCTTGTCCCGAAAGCGCTGCAGCGTCGCCTTGCTATTCCACCCGAGATCCAACAGATCACATAGCTCGGCAGCTAATTCCACCACGTCCTCTCGATACGGCACAACAGCGAGCACGTCGTACGTTCGCTCCAGCTCCTCACAGACCGAACCAAGGGTGCGGCCAGCAATGTCAACACTGGCCTCAACAGCATCTCCACACAGAACGGGAAACTGCCGTTCGCCATAGAAACGAGCCTTGGGGTCGGTGTACAGACACACCGGACGCAAACCAAAACAGGACCACATTGTTCGTATGAACTCGATCGCATCGAGGTCATAGGGGTCCTGGATCACGTACGTACGTCGCCGTACCTTCGGTGTTGCTGCCGCTACGGACGCCAAAGGTCGTTCGCTGGCATTGTCTGCCACATGTCCTTGCAAGATTGTCCCACCATCTTCTCAGGCATCAATGCCTGTTCTGAGGGTAGGTGTCGCTACGCAATTGATGCAAGACGCAACGAGCGAAGGCGTCGATCCGAAGTCGCTCGAGCGGTCTCTTACGCCGAAGCAGACACGGTGCCGTCGGCGATCATGAACGTCTTGAGGTCGCTGTGGAACTCGAGTGCGTGTTCGCCACCCTCTCGGCCAATTCCGCTGATCCCGACGCCGCCGAATGGGGCGGTCAGATCGCGAACCAAGAAGGTATTGACCCAAACCAACCCTGTTCTCAGAGCCCGGCCCACACGCTCGGCACGCTCTTGTGAACCCGTCCACACCATTGCCGAAAGACCGTACGCCGTGCTGTTTGCCAGAGCGACCGCTTCGGCTTCGTCGGCAAAGGTCTGCATGGTCAGCACCGGACCAAAGATCTCGCTCTGTACCACTTCGCTGTCGTTGGACAGTGGCTCGATAAGTGTTGGTTCGTAATGCATGCTGCCCTCGACTGGCGCTCCGCCACGAACAATCGTGTCGCCTGCGGCGCGTGCTCGTTCGACAAACCCGTGCACGTTGTCTCGATGATCTGGATGCACGAGCGGGCCGAGGTCGGTGCTGTCGTCTCGACTGTCGCCGAGCACAAGAGCGTCAACGTGTTCATGGAACTTGGCAAGAAACGGCTCGCGGATCGATTCCTCAACGAGCAGTCGGGTACCGGCCAAACACACCTGACCCGAGTCATCGAACTGCCACGCCGCACGGTGAGCAGCGGCGTCGAGGTCGGCGTCAGCAAAGACGATCAAGGGACCCTTGCCACCAAGCTCGGCGGTAAAGGGCACGAGGTTGTCGGCTGCGGCGCGACCGATGTGACGGCCCGTCTGCGGCGATCCGGTGAAGGTAATGCGGCGCACATCGGGGTTTGCGACCAACGCCGCACCCACCTCTTCACCAATGCCTTGCACGAGGTTGTAGGCGCCTGCGGGAAACCCGGCCTCGATCGAGAGCTCGGCGAGGAGCGCAGCAGACAGCGGCGACCACTCAGCAGGCTTGTGAATCACGCTGTTGCCAGCAGCGAGCGCCGGAGCAAGCTTCCACGTGCTCAACATAAACGGCGCATTCCACGGCGTAATTACGACTGCAGGGCCCGCTGGCATGCGCTGCACAACGTTGCGCATGTTCTTTGCGTCCCACGTGC
Source organism: Devaleraea mollis (assembly GCA_032361265.1). Classification (NCBI taxonomy): domain Eukaryota; phylum Rhodophyta; class Florideophyceae; order Palmariales; family Palmariaceae; genus Devaleraea; species Devaleraea mollis. Next base: position 6,065 of record JAULCF011237885.1, read on the forward strand.
GTTCTTCGTGTTCGACGATGAGATCGGCGTACAGCCGGAAATTGATTGCGCCACGGGCGACGAGACGGTTCTTCATCGACTCGTACATAAAGCCCATGTCGAGGGATTCGACCATGGCGATCTCGTCGTTGTTTGCCTCGATCAGATCGGCCATCTTGTGCATGACTTCGGCGCGCTGTGTTGCTGTCCAGGAACCCCAGATCGCAAAGCCAGCGGTTGCGGCCTCAACGGCTGCTGCCGCGGTTGCGGCATCACCACGGGCGACGTCTGCGATGACACCAGCCTCCCAATCGAGCGGCGACTTCGACTCGAACGTGGTTGGCGATCCAACCCATTCCCCACCAATCAGATGATCGACAGGAACCGAAACGCCACCTACCTCAACGCGCCGACCCGAGTTCACTTGGCGTCGCCCTCATCGGTGTTGGCATCGTCGTCGAGCGTGCTCTTGTAATGCGCCGCACCTGGACCCATTGGCGAGCGGATACCGCGGAACTCCCAATCGCCACCTTGTGCGGTCGACATGACCTCTTCGGAGTTGCTGACCTGTGCACCAACATCGGTACGGATCGGAGTTGGTCCAGTGACGATGGTGTTTGTGAGTGCGCCGAGCCCCTCGACCTCGACGGTGACAACATCTCCGGGGTACACGGTGCGCGAGTTGGCGGGTGTTCCCGAGAGCAAGATGTCGCCAGGGACAAGCGTGATCGTGCGCGCAATGTCGGCGACGATGTAGTGCATATCCCACTCCATCTCGTTCGTGTTTGCGTCTTGCTTGACCTCGCCATTCACAATCGTGCGGATCTGCTTGTTGCGAAAGTCCCAATCGGTGATGAGCGCTGGTCCGACGGGGCACAAGGTATCGCTGCCCTTAACGCGGAGCATCGAGCCCGCATCGGTGTCGCGGAAGTCGTGTAGTCCGTAATCGTTGGAGACGCTATATCCAGCGATGTAGTCGCCCGCTTCTTCAGGCGAAATGTTGCGGCAGGTCTTGCCGATCACGATGGCGATTTCGCCTTCGAAGTTCAACCACTCGCAGCCTGCCGGACGCACAACGTCAGAACCATGGCCGGTGAGCGCCGTAATCGGCTTATGAAAGTACGTCGGTGCGGCCGGGAGTTTGGTCATGAACTCCTCCACGCGACTCCGGTAGTTCAGGTGGATACAGATGATCTTGGTCGGTTCGACGGGAGCGAGGTGGGTTGCGTCCTCGATCGCTACGGATCGTCCGTCACCGGCAACGAGATTGTCGCCGTCACGGCGGACCTCGGTTGGGTAACCATCGAGAAGAATGCGTCGGATGTCGGGCATTGGTACGTGCTCCTGCGTGTCGGCTGCCAAATTAGTTTGGTACCAAACGATCCTAAGAGCAAGCGCAATCAAAAGGAATCGCCTATCTTTGCGTTCGCAATGAACGCGCAATCTCCCAACAATGACAGCATCCCGTCAATGCTCGACGCTGAACGCGATGTCCAGGCTCGCCTCGGAGACCGTCCGCTCGACTTTGCGTCCCTCGACGCCATCTCAAATATCTACCGCGCCGCCGGAGGCGTCCGCCGTCGAGCCGAGAGCGAGGTGCTCGCTGGTTACGGCCTCTCCTTTGGTGGCTTCACGATCATGTGGGTTCTGTGGGTATGGGACGAGATGGAAACAGCGCGTCTCGCCGAGGAATGCGGCGTAGCAAAGGGCACCCTCACCGGCATGCTCACCACACTCGAGAAACAAGGACTCGTGAGCCGTACTCGTGTCGAAAGTGACAAACGACGCGTCCTCGTAAACCTCACCGAGGACGGCACCGCCACCATCGACGAGCTCTTTCCTAAATTCAACCAGTTCGAAGGCCTGATGGCAGCGGGCCTGAGCAGCGACGAAAAACGTGAACTCGCGCGGCTCCTTCGAGTGGTTATCAACAACGCCTCCGAAGACGAGCAGTAGCCCCAGCGCAACACCTCACCCCCGAGGTGCGCTGCCGCCAAGGACGTCAACCCAACAAGCGAGCAACCGTGTCGCGAGCTGCCCGCGCTGCATCGTCGACAGCACCCCAATCGCCATGTCTGGTGTACGCCTCGCCGGCAAAGAAGACTCGTTCCTCCACCGGAGTCCACAAATCTCTCGTGATCCATGTCGGTGAATGGTCCGAAATATAGGCCTGCTCGATAAAGGGTTCCGACGCCCAGTCCTGGGTGAGGTGTTGCACGTAGGAGCGCGACGCTGCCCCGTCAAAGACCTCGTCGAGTTCGCCCAAGATGTAGTCGAGCAGCGCATCTCCCACACGAGACGAATACGGCTCCGAGGGCGCCCCAACAGAAAACAGTCCCAACACGTTTGCCGTGCTGTCCTGGCCAAAGGCAGCGTCGTAATACAGGCGCTGCCCAGCCCTCGTATCGCTGTCAGGAAATTCAAGGAATGTTGGATAGAACGCTTCACTGAACTCGATGAAGGCCTTGAACCCGTTCCAAATCACCGCGTCTCTAAGCGCTATGCGTTTCTGTTCTGGCAGCGCTGGGGTAAAGCGAACATTGCCTTTCTGCAACGACCGAAGCGGCACAGTCACCACGACCCTGTCGGCCTCGTACGTCCTCCCATCAGCCGTCGTCACCACAACCTGTTCGCCGCTGTAGTCGATAGTGGTGACCTGAATCCCAAACGACATGCGGTCGGCGATTGCGGGCAAGACGTGCTCGTCAAAGAAGTCGAGCCACGTAATCCCAACAAATTTCAGATCCGCGTCGCTTCCCCACAAGCCAAGTTCGAGCGTTCCGTCAAAGGAACCCGACGTTGTTGAGGCGTCGTAGCCAACAAGTTCGGTCGAGATAGTCGCAGCGTCGTTGTTCACGATTCGACCGAGCTCATCGCGGTCTTCATGCAGCCACTCCCCGCCGAGCGGAATTGGAAAGTCCACAAATCCGTCGGCACGCTTCATTCGCCCGCCATGAACCGGTGCCGCTTCGAGTATCTGAAAGTCGACACCCTGTTGAGCCAAAAGCAGACCAGCGGACATGCCAGCCGCCCCGGAACCAATCACCAACACGCTGCCCGCAAAGGTTGTTTCACCAAGATCCAAGGATTCGCCGCCACATCCAACAATGGGTAATCCAAGGCCTAAGACACCACAAATCTTGAGAATTGCACGTCGATCCATCACACTTTCAGTAGATCACACGAAGTTTCACTTGAATCGTTTGGTACCAAACGATTAAGGTGGACCTATGGCAGATCTCCACGGATTGATGTATCCACGCACGCCCACCGGCAAGGGCAGCATTTTGCCGTCACCTCCCTGGCATTACAGCGGCGAGATGATGACCATCGAATTCCGCACAGACCCAGCAAACGTCGCCGAGCTCCTCCCCGCTCCGCTCGAACTCGCCGACGACGACCCAGGCGCCGTCGCCATCATCTGGGCCGACTGGCAAAGCTGCAGCAACAACTTCGACGAACTTCTCGACCCTTCACGTGTGCAGTACAAAGAGGTGTTCGTCGTCGTCCGCTGCAAGTACGAGGGCAAGACCTACAGCAGAGCCGCCTACATCTGGGTCGACAAAGACTTCGCCATGGCACGGGGCCACATCCAGGGCTACCCAAAGAAGATGTCCGAGATCTGGATGACCCGACCAATCACCGTTGGCAAAGCCGGCCCCCGACTCGAACCAGGAGGCCGCTTCGGCGGAACCCTCAGCACCTTCGGCCGCCGCATCGCCGACTGCGAGTTCACCATCACCGGAGAGTCAAACAGCGCAGGGTTTGTCAACGGACACCCCATGCTCCACAGCCGGTTCATGCCAGCGATCGAAATGGACGGCCGAGACAGCCTCAACGAACTCGTCACCATGAGCGGCTTTGACCACGAGGTCGGGCCCGTCTACAGCGGCGACGCAAAACTCACCCTCCACGAATCCCCCACCGAAGAACTCACCCGTTTCGGTGACATCGAAATGATCGGCGGGTTCTACCGACAGGTCGGCACCTCCATGCACGAAGGCACCACCGTATGGGCCGGCCCAAATCCCATGGCCTCAAACCCAATCCAAGGCTCCTGATGACCTACGTCGACAACTACCTCGCCGACCTCGGCCCCGACGACGCAGACATCACCAGCCACGACGTTTATACAAAGGGCGTTCCCCACGCCACCTTTAACCGTCTACGAGCCGAGGACCCCATCCACTGGACCGAAGAAAAAGACGGCTCCGGGTTCTGGTCGATCCTTCGCTACGACGACGCAACCGCAGTCAGCCGAGACGTCGAAACCTTCACCTCTGCCCAAGGCATTCGACTCGAGGAAATGGACGAGGAAGAAACCGAAGCCCGACGCACGCTGATGGAGCTCGACCCACCCGACCACACGCGTTACCGCCGCTTGGTCAGCAAAGGGTTCACCAGACGCCGCGTCGAAAGTTACGAAGAACAGATCCGAGACCTCGCCGCCGAGGTCATCGAGGAAGCGCTCGAGCAGGACGAGTTCGACTTTGTCCACGCCATCGCCGAACAACTACCCATGCGCATGCTCGGCCGCATGCTCGGCACCAGCGACGACGACGGGCACAAGCTTGTTGCCTGGGGCGATGCCCTTCTCGGCAACACCGATCCCGAGTTCACCGACTTCCCCGTCGACCTCACCGACACCGAGCAATTCCGCATGGTTCCTTTCCGGAGCCCGGCTTCTGTGCAGATCTTTCAGTGGGCGCAGGTCCAAGCCGAAACCCGCCGCGAGAACCCAACCGACGACGTCATCTCCCAGCTGCTCGAACCAGCAAAAGACGGTGTGCCCCTCACGGACCACGAGTTCAACAACTTTGTGACGGTCCTTGTTGCTGCGGGCAACGACACCACCCGATACACGATGACCCACGCGCTATGGTCGCTGATGAACCACCCCGAGCTGTGGGACGCGTGGAAAGCCAACCCAGAACTCACCCCAACAGCGGTCGAAGAAGTCCTTCGCACGAGCGCGGTCACCATGCACTTCCGCCGCACCGCAACACGCGACATCGAGATGCGCGGCAAAACCATCAAGGCCGGCGACAAAGTGGCCATCTGGTACAACGCCGCAAACCACGACCCCGACGCGTTCGAGAACCCGTTCCGCTACGACCTGGCCCGCGAGTCAAACGACCACATGTCGTTCGGCCGCAACGGCCCGCACCTGTGCCTCGGCGCATGGCTTGCCCGCATGGAAGTACGGCTCGTCTTCGAAGAACTCTTTAAACGTGTCGACCGCTTCGAACCAAACGGCGACATTCGTTGCCTTCGGTCGAACTTCATCGCAGGCATCAAACATCTCCCCGTAAAGGTGGTCTCCTAATGGGATCAATCGTTGGAGCGGCAATCGTGTCGCACGTCCCCCCGCTCGTGTTGCCCGAAGAGATTCGCCGCGAGCTCAACAACGGCGAGGACACCACCCTCTTTGCCGGGCTGCACCAGCTGCGAGCCGACAAGCTTGCACCGCTCGACGCCGACACGGTTGTTGTCATCGACACGCACTGGTTCACCACCATCGAACACATCGTGGCCAGTCACGAACGCCGATCGGGCATCTACACCTCCGAGGAACTCCCCAGAGGCATGTGCCAAATGCCGTACGACATGCCAGGCGACCCCGAGCTCGCCCACGCATGGGCCGCTGCAGCCGAAGGCCGCGAGGACACGTGGATCACGCCAATCGACGATCCCCACCTGCCCGTCCACTACCCAACAATCAACCTTCTTCCGTTTCTCCAAGGCGACGAAAAGTGGATCTCGGCCGGCGTATGCCAGTCGGGAACACCGGCAGATTTCATGCTCTTTGGCCAGCTCCTCGCCAAAGCAATCGAAGCGACCGACCGCCGTGTGGTGATCCTTGCAAGCGGCGGATTTAGCCACCGGTTCTGGCCTCTCCAGGAGCTCCGAGCCCATGAAGCAGCCGACCCCGACCTACACATCCGCACACCCGAAGCCTGCGCAGCTGACCGTAAGGTCATCGCCATGTTAAAGGCCGGAGATCATGCCGGTGTGCTCGACTTCGTTCCCGAATTTGGCCAGCACGCCCCCGAGGGCTACTTCGGCCATTACCTCACCATGATCGGCGCACTCGGCGGCCGCGACTGCACACTGACCGCCGAACAATTTGGCGAGTATGAAGCAGTCGCTGGCACCGGCCAAGCCCACCTCTGGTTCGACGTGTAACCCACACGGGTTAGCGTGCCGCTGCTGGTATCGAGAACTTGTCGACACAGATCAGCGGCTCCTCGCTACAGCTGACCTCGGGCAAACCATCGTTGGTCCAGCTCAACCTACGAGCTGGCATCTTCGTGAAGCCAAGGCAGTAAACGTCGATCCCGTCCTTGTCGATGCGCATTCGGAGAAAGTGTTTGTAACCAGCGTGTCGAATGCCGGTGTAACAGAAGTTTGAATTCACGCCAATGAGCTGAGCGAACGCAAGATAGACCGCCAGGATCAGTAGCCCAATCGCAGAGCCAAACATAAAGAGGCCAACGAAGTACGTCAGTTGCGGTCGAAGTTCACCAAGCTCGGGACTGATGAGCGTCACGACGGAAAACAAACCAGCTCCGGCCAGCGTCAACAAGGTGGCGAGCCACTCGCTTTCGCTATGCGTGTACCGCTCGATCATCGACTTCAGCAACAGCACCACGGCAACCGAAATTGCGAGTGCGGTCAGAACCCGGAACCCATCGGCCTCGTTCGCAAAGGCCACATTGGCGGCCAGCGATGCCACCAGCGACATGCCCGCCAGATGCAGGGCGATGTGACTTAGCGCAGCCAACCATTGGGCGACCGGATTGGCCTTCTCAAACCTCGCGGCAAAGAGCAGCAGCACGGCCAACGAGGCCATCAGTACAACACCTGCAAACCCGCTCCAGGCAGTGGAGAACGCGTCCGCTGCACCACCGGCGACACCGACGGTCGACAGTTCGGCGACATTGTCTGACTGGGACCGAACCGCCGCGCCAAAGAGCAGATACAGGACTCCGAGCACCGGAGCCAGTCCAAGACTCAGCATTGGCACCTTCCACAACGCGGACAGACCAATGGTTAGCTTTGCTTGCTGTTGGGTAGGCCACGCGGTTGCTAACTCGAATGGGGTTACATCTTCGGTATCCCACTCCAATGGCACATCCAAACGCTTTGGCGCATCCGCTGTAGATGACAGGTACGCCCCGCCGCCACCAGCGGTCACCATTGTTGGGCCGTCGCCACATTCCGTTGGGTTATGTCGGGTGTAGAAGTGTTTATCGCCGCTGATCACGAGCTTCACTCGATCCATAGACCGCTCACCTTCGAGAGCCGGGATAGTTTTGTTCACAAAATAGCGAAGGTGATCCCAGCGGTCCTTTTTTGAAAGCGTGGCACCACGAGCCTTGTCCAACAACGTCGACGCAGCGTTCGCAAAACGCGAAGGCGCACCCCGGTCGAGCCACGCCGGGTTAGCCGAACACAGAATGATCTTTGCGTTCTCGGTCAACGCCTTTCCTGCATCGACGAAGTACTCGATCTGGGCATCATCGATGTAGGCGTCAAGGGCAACATCGATCCCCCACAGCCACCAGTCGTTGGTCAATTCGATCGCAAAGTAGCTTCGGGTCTGGCGTTTATCCCACTCGTGAGGATCGGGGATCTCGCCACCCGGTTCGCGAGCGGTGAACTCTTGGCGGAACCCATTAAGCCCGTCGTACCAGTCATGGTTACCGGGAATCGCAAAGACGCTCGGCGGGTCGGCACGAGCTAGCTGATACGCGGTTCGGTACGGGCCAACGGTCCGTTCCTTGTACGCCTGCGACGTCGCAACCGGGTACACCTGATCGCCGCCAAAGACCAAGAGCTCTCCACGATTCAGCAGCTTGGGAAGTCCGCACCCCTTGCACGTGACGCCGTCAACGGTCTGGGACCCCGCCGCAATGGCTTCGGCGATTGTGTAGGTCGGGGAGAAACCGTCCCCAACATCAGCCACATAGTCGACCCACATGGCGGACTCGCTGTCGCACAACTCGGGCTCTTGCCAAGAGAGCGGATCAAGTTTCAAAGGGGACGCGCTCGGTGTTGCGCTGTACAGCACTCCCTCCCGCTGAGCTGCGAGCAACTCTCGGGTATCGGAATACGCCCCGAACAAGCCTCCGAGGAATTCACCGCGCTGCCCGCCGATCAACTCGCGCACCGAATGCCACTTCACCATTGGTTGTGCGCTGTATTGCCGAGACTTCGACCACGTAACCGTCATGTTTGCCGCCTTTACTTCTCCTGATCGACACTAGTGCTGCGTTCGTTAGATATGTGGCACGACCCATTTCGAAATCAAAGCAGCGCCGCTCGCCCAACAAACCCCGCTACAAACCGCCATCGAGCGCTTTCGTCAGTCACGGCTCGACAAAAGTCAGTAAGGTCCGAAGTGACCAACGACACAGGGACACACACATGGCCAACGAGCAATTCGACTTCGTAGTAGTAGGCGCAGGTTCGGCGGGGGCCGTACTTGCCTCACGCTTATCCGAGGACCCAAATTGTCGGGTCTGCCTGCTCGAAGCCGGCGGGCCACCACCGGCCGCAGAGATCATGCCAGCCGCCGTCGCTTCGCTACAGAACGACCCCGACACCGACTGGATGTTTGACGGCGACGCAGGAGGCATTGGCAAGGGCATCCTCGGCGGACGCATGATGGTCCCCCGCGGCAAGATGCTCGGCGGAAC
>JAULCF011238996.1:0-14739 GCA_032361265.1 Devaleraea mollis
TCGTCCCTTAAAAAAGGAAGAAGGCAAAAGCTCATATTAGTTAAACCAGGCTGCAAAACCAAAAAGGTTACCACCAAATGCATCCCATAATTCTTGTAGTTTCTCTTCATCTATAATCTCTCCCTCTTCTAAATAAGGAACAGCAGCAGTACCTTGTAACCACATGACAATATCGAAGGTTTGTGGTTCGGTAAAGACACGTTTGAGGTTGATACCTTTACCATCAACTACTCGCCAATGCGGTATGAGTAGATTGCCTTGCCAGATTTGTTCTGCGTCATCTACAAACCCTAGCCAATTATCTATCTGAGCTTGATCTACATTGATGCCAATTACACTATCTTGATTAGCGTTTGGAATCCATTCGTTGTCATTATCTGTTTCGGCTTGAATGGATTGCCACATAAGTTTTGATTGTTTGGTGACTTCCTGAGCATGCAATAGTGCAGAGGTTAAGCGTTCAGGCTCGAGCACATCAACTCTCAAGACAAAGTGTAAAAGTGCAATAGCATCCACCAAAGTCGTATCTTCTTCGAAGGTAAGTCCAACAACAGATATTTGATTTTGTAGAACATCACTATAAGGCGAATCAACTAGAGGAAAGAAAAGATGGGCAGTCGAATCAAATAATTCTGTACTATCATGTGCCAAAACTATTTCAAGAAACGCCATTAGCAAATGGCTATAACCATTCAGCCAATAAATATCTCCTTGGTCAAAACTAATCGTTATAGCATCATTCAACTCTAAATCATTTACAGTAACACCTGCCATTGTAGCTAAAAACTGTCCTATAGTTTCATTAGGCTCAATTTTGTTATTACCGTTGGCATCAAAAGCCAGTTCATCAATATTGATTGTTAGTTTAATATCTTCAGGAAGCAATAGCAGATCAAGTTGCTTCGACATCAACCTTGAAGCAGTTTCTAACTGTGAAATACTCTTTTGTAGAATCTTACGAAAATCCTTGTAAGTTATAGATTGCGGTTTAGGATTTTGAACTGGTGGCTCAGTAACACCTAAAAGTGTGGAGCCCATATTCAAGGAATTAACAGCTGCGCCTTGTCCTAAACCATAGTTATACCAAGCTTGCGATAAGCCTTCGATGCTTTCTAGAAAGTGTAGTATACCCAGTGCAAGGTTTTCTTCGGAAGTTAGAGCTTTGCCTTGGACGCTTATGGTAGCGATTTGATTACTGATTGTGGCGTTTGGGCTGAGGGGTAATTGGAAATTATCTTGTGGGGTTTGGGCGTTGCTTAGCGTTAGTAAACTTGTGAGTAGTACTATAAGAGCTATATTTTTCATAGCTTTACTATAAGTTATATTTTGTGAGGGTTGTGTAGTGTGTGAATAGAAGAAGGCTCGAGCCACGGGAATAGTGCGGCTCGAGCCTTCCAAATTTTCTTCCCAGTATTTAAATCGTATTATCTATCAATACAAATTACCCTAACCTTATGGAATAACATTAATCGTATCTGACCCATCTATAAAAGCTGGGCTTGAAGCAGTAATAACTACATTACCTACTGCACCACTGACACCTTGTACATAGAAAGTACCGCTACTTGTTTGACCATCCGCTACTGATATTGTAATTGAAGCACTACCTGTACCAGATGAGCTTGTGCTCAGCAACACAACACCTGGCGCTGAGCTAGATACCGTTACAACCACTCCTCCATGATTTGGTGCTCCTAACGTAAAATTCATAGGTCTCTCTGACCCTGCATTTACAGTGGTTGGTGCATTAACACTTATGCCTGGAGCAGTAACTGTTACACCTACATTGTCAAGAACAGTAAAGTTTGGCGCTGTTGTAGTCGCTGTAATTGTTGCTGTTCCAGCTGCTAATGGGTCGGCTGCTATTGTTCCAGTAGTTTGATTTACTGGAATCGTGATACTCGTAGGAATGAGCTGAACAACACTTGCCTCTGAACTATTAAAGTTCACTGTTAATGGCCCTGCTGCTGCACTCACTCTCTGGGTTGCACCAGTACTAGCGATCACTGTCCTAATTTGTATATTCCTATTATTAGAGAGTGATGTAGTTGTATATGAAGGTGTAGCAAAATCTAATGCAGATGCCAGAACATCAACTGTATCCGTTCCAGATGTAAACGCTGGGTGAGACGCAGTTATCACGACATCTTCTGTTAAACTCACACCTTGCATGTAGATAACACCACCAGAAGTACTATTATTGTTTACAGATACTATAATAGAACTACTCCCTACAACATTAGGATCTGTTGTTAGTAATATACCTGGTGACGAACTTGTCACTGTCACATCTACACCACCATGATTTGTTGCGCCTAGATTAAAACTTATATTCGTCTGTAAATCTAATCCTAAATTTGCTGCTGCATTTACTGTAATACCTGCAGCTTGAGAAACAGTTGCCTGAAGACTATCACTATCAATATTTGGTGAGTTAGCGCTCACTGTAGTATTACAAGGCAAAGTTGCATTACTTGCATATGTAAGGCTTGCTGTTGCACTAGCCAGTCCTTCAAGAATTGTTATATTTGCAGCTTCTACACAATCAGGATCTACAGCAGTAAAGTTGATTTCTATTCCGCCAACGGGTGCTGCAACTGGATTACCACTACTTCTTAACTGGACCGTAATTTCCTTAGGAAAGCTATTGCTAAAGTTAACACTATTTTCAACAATATTAAGGCTTGCTGTTACAGCAATGTTCGTTTGTTTAAGTTCAACATTTGAGTTACTGACACTTACAACTGTTGTGCCTGTTGCTATTCCGTCGAGGGCTAAGTTTGCAGCTATTTCACCTTCGGGGATTGTTAGGCTCGAGCCTTGGGCTTGCACAATCCCATCAACACTAAAGGTTACATCAAAAGTAATGCCACCTATTGGTGCAACTATATCCACAAGTTGAATTGGCAACGTTGCACTTTCAGTATAGGGAATGCTCAAATCTACAGGCATACTTAGTAATGCCTTAGCTATATTCACAACAACACTTTCACTAGTACTTGCGCCTTCACTATCAGTTGCAGTTAAAGTGATTGTATGTGCGCCAGCACTTAGAGTATTGATAGTAAAACTCTCACCTATACCTAGTGCACCATCAATATTACTTGACCAAACAAGAGCTACACCAGTTAGTGCACCATCTTCAGGATCAGTAGCACTTCCACTAAAACTTATCGTATCAACAAAATCTGCATTGGCCCCATTTATTGGGTTGGTTAAAGTAACAACGGGTGGCGCAGATGGAGGAGGAGTCGCAGCGTCTACCGTGTAGATAGTATCAGTCTGGTTACCAGATGTATCATAGGCAACACCATATAGTTCATAGCTTCTTTCCTCTGGTATAAAGCTCATTGACCAGTTATTGACACTAAAACTAATCACTGCTACTGTTCCTACTGCTTCACTACTATCAGATGAACCTATGAGCACTGGACCATCATAGACTTGTACTTTATCTATACCAATAGTGTCACTTGCTGTTCCTTCTAAATTGACTTCTACGCCTGTGGTTAGACTTGGTTCCACAAAACTAAAGCTTGGTGCTTCTGTATCGAACACTAGATCTATCCCAGATGTTAAGAAGGGTATGTTTCGAACACCATCTATAGGTGTTAGCGTATCTATTGTTCCTAAAGCACTTGTTCCTGAAACAGTTGCTACTACCGAAAAGTCATTGTCTACAAGTGGGTCTTTCATATCAAGGCGTACACCACGCACACTCTCGATGCTTTCTACAACATTATCCATGTCTATGGTGTAACTCACATCGTAGTCCGCTAAAGGTACTATATAGCCACCAGGTGCATTCACCACTAACATCATGTCTAAGGTTTGCCCAGGTATAATGTAATTCAGTGGTGCACTAGGTTGAAACGTAAAACTTTCAGAGATTGTCTTTACACCTAACCCTATGCTTGTTGTATCTACATTTACTGTTGCACTATCTGTTCCTACTGCTAGAATTACGTCTGCACCACCTGCTTTGTTTGGTGCATAGGCTTTACTTTTAAAGCTATAATCTCCTGTAGTAAGTGCCACCTCTATAATGCTATTCAGTGCAACCACTAAAGTATCAGTAGCTCCAACAGGATCTATTACATTCTCACTATCAAAGGTAACAAGTGCATCGTTTGTATCAAAAACTTGTATCTCAAAATATGTAACTACTGCTGAACCACCTTCAAAAGGTATAGCTTGTGTGCTTAAACTATCTCGCAGATTGTCAAAGCTTAAATCAACATTGACTACTGTCCCCGTATTTGCTACCCCCGGCTTTTGATTACATGCAACCAATAGTAAAATTGAAAAACTTAATACTAATATAACAATATTTCGTACTCTATTTTTAGTTCTGGGCATAATTTGTTTTTCTTTATAGAAATTCATTTTTTCTCCTTTTCTAAAAAACCTATTTGACGAACTAACTAAAAACTATCAATAAGACAATTACTCTTGTAACTTTAACTAGGCTTATGACAAAACCAATATACTGATTAATCTTGGAACATATGAACCAAAAAAAGAGTCGTCAACAATGCTACTATCCGTAATCCACAAACACTAAAACTCCTTAAGTGATTTTCCCACAGTCTCTTTCGCGAAGAAATGGCAAGCTAATAAATCTTATATGAGCATTTTGTTCTCAATAGACTTGCAGAAATATCTTAAAATTACTGACTCGAAAATCAACACAATTCCCAAGAAATATAGAGTTAGGTTTTAATAGGAATCTCTCATACTATTAATAACATTTCATTACTCAGGAAATCAAATGAATTACTGAATTCATTAAAATGTCCCAACCTTGTCCTTCTTTTTCGAGACATCACAGGGGCGATACACGACTAACTTGCGAATCACGTAGTTTCTTTATGGCATCTCGCCTATCTATAAAGTTCAATTTCTTTAATGCTTTAGAAATACTATTTCTTACCGTCTTTTCGGTAATACCACACTCTTCTGCAATATCTTTATTCTTTAACCCTTGTGCCACTAACCAGATAATCTGGTTTTCCCTATGGGTCAGTTCCGAAAAGAAATGTTCTTGCATGGGAGATTGTAAGGATGATTGAAAATCGTCTGCAAGGTTTTCATCTAAAATAATATTTCCTTGACTAACCATTTCAATATAACGAAGAACTTCCTTAAGTCCTTTAGGTTTCAAAAGATAGCCCTTAACACCCATTCGAAAGCTACTGATAACATCCAGAGTGTGCCTAGAGGTTGTATATACCAAAAGGTTTAGTTGTGGATGATTGGTTAGCATTGTTCTTATCAAACTAGTGTGGTTTACAATACTTGTACTTATATCAATGATAACTACATCAACAAGTTCTTTTTGCAAATGCTGTTGGATAGAACTTGGGTCGCTATATACAAGCTTGAAGTTATCTGGCAAGCAATCTTGATTAGGAAATAGCTTTACAGATAAGTCTTCTGGTTTAAGGTATAAAATATTGATTATTGTTTGATTCATACCGATTCCGCTTAATCCATTAATTCATTCAGGATGCATTTGAACTTGAAGGTCTAGCTGTGAAACAGAATATGGTTGATCCTCTGACGCTTAAACCTAATTATTTTATTAACGATATTTTTGGACTCGGTATCATAAGTTCATATGGCTAGACTGACAAGTCTGATTAGATTATTAAGTCTAGGAAATTTGGTCAACAGCTCTCACCACAAAGCTGTTGACCCATACATGAAAAAAGTCTTGGAAGCTATCTATATTTAGGTACTGCAAAAAAACAACTATTGTGCTGCTAAAAACTCAGCAACATAAGTCTTCAATAAATCTAAAGCTTCTTCACCTCGTGGTAAAAACTGAGATGATTGTGAATATATTTTTTGTAAGTCTGTATTGTGGTTCTTAAGCAAGTAGCCTCTGAAAGGTCCTAAATTATTATCGACAAAGAACCTATTCCACTCAGGATAGATGCCAATAATTTTACTGTTCTGAACTTCTAAACCCCAACCCATGTTATAGCTGCCGTTACCAAGTCCTTGAGTCAAATCGTTACTTAATTCAGCAACACAAAGTATTTTAGTAACATCACCACTTTGACCAATATCATCACAATTCTTAGCAGTCCAATGCCAGTTTAAAGCTTCGTAATATGCCATTGCATCTTTATAGTCTTCTAAACTACTAGCTCCTTGAAGATCATAGCTTTCTAATTCGTCAGACATTAGAGCAAAGATTGCGTCAGCATCCCAGTTACCTCTTGCTTCTAGAAAATCAAAACCGACTTGTTCTGAAGCTGTAGTGGTTGCGTTAGCATTTGCTGCATCCATAACTTCCATAAACTCGTCCGCATGACTCTTCCACAACGCAATACCCTCATCTGAGACACCGGTAGTACCGCGTTCTGTAAAAATGGTATCAAAGTCTTGAACGTGATTTGCTCTGATAAAAGCGATCATCATACTGAAAACATTTGGACCAAAAAATTCAAGATCAACATCAAGGTTTACGTTTGATATTTTTTCATCCGTTATTGAAAATTGAAACACACCACCGGGTATTTGACCATAGCCCAAAGCAATGCTTATTTTATTTTCCATTGAGAAACTACAATCAACTGAAGTTGATGTTGCTTCTGAATTTGTCTCACAACTTTCGACAAACCATTCCAGACCAATTGCCTCGGCATATCTAAGCCAAGATTCCACATCTTCTACAGACATAGGATCACCAAGTTCGATAATCTCAATATCATCAGCCATTATAGAAGGATTCACAGTGTAGTTATTACGAGCTGCAATGTAGGCTCGAGCCAACCCCTCTTCCACACTCATTTCTTTTGCAGTCAGGTGCATCGTCTGAGATGTACCATCATCTAAACTAAAGGTGACAGAATAAGTACCAGGAAGATCACCTGCTACACTGTAAGCTATAAGATGTGAAACAGCTATACCTGAAAGCGGTGCAGGACGTTCTGTAGAAGCTTCTTTTGTATAAACACGATACCCTTGGCTTCCAGTAGGAACATTCCAATTAATCGAACCAACTGCATTACCATTTTGCAACAACTGTGTTCCGTCACTAGAAATAGTCACACCATTCATTGGTTGTGCAGAACCATCCCACAACAATAAATCTAGAGGCAGTGGAGATTGCGTTCCCACAGCAGTTTCTTGAAAAATCAAATTGGTACCTGGTTTTGCTGAAAAGACACTTGTAGTTTGAATATTAGGTCTATCTTCTGCTAAAACAGTATAGACTCCTGTACCTTTTTCGATGGCACCATCTGGTCCAGTTTCAGCAATCACCTCAATGTTGTATTGACCTGCTGGCGGATTGGTAAAGCCTTTAGAGAAAAGATGGATTACTTTAATACCTGGTCCAGCCTCGCTTGGACCAATGTCTGCTTTAGCCGTAATGATAATCGTACTTGGTGCTTCAAAACTAATATCAAACTTAGGAAAAGGAATTGGCTTTTGAGGCCATCCTTGTACCATGGCTACAGTGTTACACTTCGCAGGCGCAGGTGGACAACTAATTGGTGTACCAAAAGGAAGAGACTCAGTTTCTATTACCTCAGAAGGTAAGACAACCCTAATAGTTTTACCAGCTTTTAGACTTCTACCTGGTATAGAAGGATCCATAGGAATATCCAGAGCAATCACAATATCTAGAATTTTTCCTTGAACATCTCCAGATGGGTCAATAGCAGCTTTGGCCACTCTTTTAACAATGTTTGCTTCACCAGCCATAGTAGTAGAAGTCATAGTAGTAGAAGTCATAGCAGTAGAAGCCATAACAGACCCAGATTTCAAATCAAACCAAGGTTCGCGAGCACCAGCAGTTAAGCCGTGTCCTAAACCATCTGTACAGTGCGAAGCAATTCTAATTCCAAAAGGCGCACTAATATTTTCACTAGGCATGACAATCGCTACAGGAATAGCCATTGGATTATCTATAGGGAATCGCTCATCGCTCGCGTCAAAGTCAGCAAAGTTATTAAATGGATAGACACCACCATGAAATAGGAAATCTGCTGAAACACTTAAAACACCGTTGCCACTAGCATCAGTCATGACACCATTTGCAACATCTACAGTGCCATTCCCTGCACCTGTTGCTGCTAGTAAATCAGGCAAAGCAGTACTGGGTGCCAAAGGTGTAGAGCCTGCCCCTGTAAACGGACTACCACCAAATTTGTTACCTTGTAAATCGTTGCCTTGCAATCTGAGCCATGCAGTATAGAGCATGTTTGGCATGGCATCAGAAATTGTTATTGAGATTTCTGAGCTTGTGTGCATTTGCTGAACATCCAACATAGCAGTTGCGTTTGGAAAGTCTCCACAATTATCCAAAACAGTATTTCCTTTTGGGTCTGCAGTTGTTGCATCTAATCTTGTAAAAGCTTGACCAAATGCTATTGAAGTAAGTAAGTAAATAATTAGAGTTAAAGAAAGTATACGGATTTTCATGTGTTCTCCTAAAAAAAGTGAAGGGAAACCCGAAGGCTTCCCTTCTTGGGAAATTGAAAGTGTGTTACCTAATTTTAGTTTGCGCCTGCTAACCAATCGAACCAGCCTTCATGTGGTCCTGGGAACAAGCCATAATTCTTGTTGTCTGTACAATGAGATGCCACACGTAGTGTAAATGGTGCGCCAGTAGTAATAATCGCCACTGGTTTTGCTACAGGTGGTGTTGACTGAAAAGGTGAAGTAAAGCGAGGGTCAGCAGCATCGAAGTTCTCAAAGTTTTGGAATGGATATGCCCCACCAATAACTGGAAAATCTAAAGTAATTGAGAAAATGGCATTACCATTTTCATCGCTCCAAAAGCCATTTGTTAAACCTTCTTTAGCATTGCCTTTACCAGTGTGGGTAAGTGCTTCATCCAGTTCAGTACTCGGAATTAAAGGTGTGCCCGGAATACCAATAAGTGGATTACCACCATAGTTATTACCTTGAGCATCTGTACCTAAAAGGCGTAGCCACATAGAGTAATACTGATCTGGCTTTACGCCTGTCATTTCGATTCGCACGGTAGAGTTTGTACCACTACTTTGATCAATCGTCATGGTTGCTCTACGATCAGGCCAATCGTAGGGTGTGTAAGGATAATCTGCGCCTTCATCTTGACACTCGATTGCAATGCTCTGACCTGTAGGCATTTTAAAATCCCCAGGTACTTGATTCATTTCAACATTCCAAGTGGCTTGTGCTAAAGCAGCTGTTAAAACCGTAAGTACTACAACTGAAAATATACTTCTATAAAACATGTCATTCTCCTTGTAAAAAGAAGTCTCTACTTTTAGATAGTGTTTAGATTTAGTAGAGACTTGAAATTTTGATTTTAGTAGGGACTAAATAAGCGTGTCAGTTTTGTTATCTAGTTTTGTTATACGACTCTTCTAGCTATTATTTATCTAGGGAAATCGAACCAAGGCTCACGTGCACCTGCAGCCCAACCATGCGATTGACCATCTGTACAGTGAGATGCAATACGAACCATAAATGGCATATCAATAGCAGGGCTTGGTGTTAATAGTGCTACTGGATAAATTCTTGCAGTATCTATAGGTAAGCGTGGATCAGCTGGGTCAAAGCTAGTGATTTTATGAAATGGATAAGCGCCACCGAACATTGGGTAATCCAGCGTAGTACTAAATGTGCCATTACCATTTTCATCTGTTGTGAATACGTTGGCACCTTCTGTTACACCATTGCCTGAACCTGTAGCATTTAAGAGTTCTTCATAGGCAGTACTTGGTGCAAAAGGTGCGCCACTCTTACCTGAAAGTGGGTTACCACCAAAGGTATTACCGTTTTGGTCTTTTGCTTTTAGCCAGAACCATACTGTGTAGAGTGTATTTGGTTTTGCATTGGCAACCATCATGTTAACGCCAGTACTATCGGCTACTTGATTAACCATCATTCGCGCTCGAGCCTCAGGGAAACTACCACCACAGTTTTTAACCATATTGTTGCCGTTAGAATCAGAGGTAAATGGGTTCACTTTTACAAAGCTATGGCTCGAGCCTGCAGCAGGGTCTGTAACAAATACATGCATTGTTTGTGATGTACCCCCGCTTAAACTAAAGGTAACTGCATGATGTCCAGTGAGATTACCCGCTAAAAAGTGAACTCTTAAGTGCGCAGTTGGAACAGATATAGGTGGTGCTAAAATAGCCTTTGAAGGTTCTTTAGTAAAGACCTTTTGACCAACATTACCCACTGGACCATCCCAAGATATGCTGCCAACAACAGTGTCACCTTGAACAAGACTTTTACCATCTGGAGAAACTGTAACACCCGTCATACCTTCACCATTTTCATCCCAAAGAAGGAAATCAAAAGGTAAGGGAGTTTCTTGGCCAACACGTGCTTCTTGATAAATAAGATTAGTACCTGGCTTAGCAGATAAAATACTGTTTACGCTAATATGTGGTACTGTTTCTGGTCGCACACTATAGGTTGCAGAGCCTTGTTCTACTGCTCCTTCAAAACCAGTTTCTGAAACGACACTAATTTCATAGTCACCTGCAACAGGGTTTGTAAAACCTGGTAGTGCTAAGTGGATGAATTTGATGCCTGGGCCATTGCCGTCTGGTGTAATATCTGCATTAGCAGTTATTACAATTGTATTTGGTGCTTCGAAACTCGCTGAATACTTTGGAAATGCAACAGGTTTTTGTGGCCAGCCTTGTAGCAATACAATTGTGTTGCATTTTTCTGCGCCAGCACAACCTGGTGGTGTTCCTGTTGGAATCGAAGCGTCAGTCTGTACTAATTCTGGTGGTAACGTTACACGAATAGATTTGCCTGCAGGTAAGCTTCTACCTTCTATAGCAGGGTCATAAGAGATGTCTAAGTTAACCCAGAAGGCTGCTGTAACACCTGCAACATCTCCTGAGTGAGATGTTGGCGCTTTTGAAATTGCAGTTACGATATTTTGTGCCACTGCTGAGCTAGCTAAACTAACTAATAGACACAATGTCACGACTAGCAGTTTCGATGTTTGTTTATAAAACATGATTTCCCCTTTACAGGTCTTGAGAATGATGGGATAAACCCTGAACTTAAATTTATGTAGGGAAAGTGGATACTAAGCCTGCGTAGCTATACTATGTACTACTATTTACTACTGCGGGTAAAACGTCTCAGCCCTCTAACCTGTCCTCCTCTAAAAAAACAAGATGCAACCAAATCAAAATGAAGCCGTGCACTGCTCAGTAATCTTCAGTTATCTATTTAAGTCTAGGCTTTACAGAGTACTTGTTTCATGGGGCATGGCTTGGGTTGTTTTTGGGACAAGTAGGACTTTTACAGGACAAAGAGAAAGGCGACTTGAACCTATCAAGTCGCCTTAGGTATTCCAGTTTTAAACACTTACTGCATAGAATTTGTTAATTCCATAGCTTTAGCAATGACTACACCAGCTACACTTTCACCAATAGGTAAACCAGCTTGGTTATCCGCTTGCCAGTGAATACCACCAAAAATACGTGACTGACCTGCTGCTTGTGCCATCTCTAAAGCTTCTGCACTATCATGTGGGAAGTAGTGTGCCAAGATATGAGCACTGGCATTTGAAGCACAAGAGTGTGCTGATGGGTAGCTCGGATGCGGAGGTGTTGGCACGATTGTTGTAATACTTGGATCAACATGAATAGGTCGTGCAAATGCATAAGCATATTTTGAGTCAAAACAAGCGATGATTGAATCGTAGAAACCTACGCCCATCGTTGCGTACATATGGGCTGCAAGTGCAGTATTATCTGACATGCGTTGTTCAAAAAGTTGATCGCTTATGAAGTCATTCCAGATTTTATAAGCAGTGTAAAAGGTTGCCCAGTAAGTCGCTTGTTGAACTATAGGAAACGCACGGGCTGAGGTAAATGCTCTAATTTCTTCAAGTTCTGCTGCAAGTTGTTCTGAATCGTAGGCAGGCGGTGGCGGTGCACGGAATTGATCACCACTTTCTAGAACTAAAGGTCTCCAGTTGCCTGTCATTGGGTAAACTGGTTTTTCTACAGCAAAAAGAGAGCCCTCTGGTTTTGTGTATACCCAAGGTGCATCTGAACCATCAGATTTCACTTTAGCAATAATTTGTTCTGCAACTGCTTTACCAATCATGACACCAGCATCAATATCGCTTTGGTAGTTTGCGCCTGCTAATAATCTTGTTTGCATAGCTTCGTCTGCCATAGTTTGATAGCCTGCGGCTGCATCTGGATTAGCATATTTCATAAGTTCCGCAACAACAGTAGCTACTGCTGCGTGTTCACTAGGGAAGCTAGAATCACCTACATGAACAGATGCCATGTGGCCATCTCCAGCTGGACTCGCCAACATACCTGTTGCTTTTCTAGCTTTCATAGTAGTAACCACGGCGTCATACATGCCTGTGCTTACTAGCATCATGGTACGTCCTACGCCTGGACTTGGCGGACCACCATTGTAGGTATTATGTAATTGCTCGAGCCAACGATACATAGGTGTCGATGTATTCCAGTAATGAATGCTCGACATTTTTTCGTCATCAACTTGTCTAGCAAGTGCTATAAGTTGTTGTAGTTCAGTTTCTCGCAAAGCATCGGTTGGTGCTTCGACCATTGCTGCGATTGCGTCCGCATCTACAAACCAGGTATCCCAGCTTGCTGCGTCTGAACTAGGTTTTGCCATTTGAGCGAAGCCCAAACTTGCTAGTAAATATAGTAGTGTGATTAAGGCTATAATTCTTACTCTAAACATCTTATTCCCCTTTACGATTCAAGATTTTGTCAAGATTTTGTATAGCAATACATATAACGATATATACGGAAATACTTAAGATGAGATATGCATATTAAGACTCAAGCAATCCATAGGTAGTAGATAGTGATGCCTATTTCTAGGACACTATAAATTCCCTAACTAAAGTACGCACAAAGCCGTGCACTGCTTGGCTGTATTTAGTTATTCCTTTAAGTTTAGGATTTGAAGCGTCATGAATTCATGGGGCATACAATGGGACATTTTTAGGATAATCAGGACTATCTTGGGACATTCAAATTACCAATGATAAAAATGTGACGCATTCCCAAATTGCTCATATTTGCAGTATTAGCAGCAAACACATACTTTAAACCTTAATACTCAGGTCATAGAACTGTAATTTTGTGTATGAGATGCTATTTCTTAATTAAATATTTTGAGATGTTGTTACCTGCTTCAAGTCATCATCTCATAAAGAACAAATTAGAGCTTCTCTATAGTGAGTAGAGCATCTAAATACTAATTAGGGAGAGTTAGTATGAGGTTAAAGTCTAATATTGGGGTATTATTGCTGGCTATTGTCTTTTTTATAGTCGTTTGCTGCCTAGTAGGTCAAACAAGTTTGGCTCAGGATAAACAGGCTAAGGCTCGAGCCTCGAACTGGTTCCCAGACAGCCACAGTAAGCAAACGGATCCCACCTACAACATCGTTTTTCCAACTGATAAGGTGAATACCTTAAACATTCGCATTTCACCAGAGAATTGGCAAGCCATGCAAGACAATATGGTACAGCTATATGGTGAAGTGCCTCAAACAACCACAATCAATTCTACGACTACATCTATAAACACAAGTACCAGCGTAACTATTTCAGGGCAATCCTTTGCACTGAACGACCTACCAAGTAGCATTAGTGGCATTTCTGCCAATCCTATCTGGATTAAAGCAGATATAAGCTTCAATGGTAGAATTTGGAACAATGTAGGTGTGCGTTATAAAGGTAATTCCAGCCTTAACAGAAGTTGGCTAGCAGGCACAAAAAAGATGCCCTTCAAGTTCGACTTTGATGAATTTGAAGATGATTTTCCAGAAATCAAGAACCAACGCTTTTACGGTTTCAAACAGCTCTTGCTCAATAATAACACTGGCGATGCAAGCCATCTGCGAGACGCAGCCTCCTACAAAATCATGCGTGACATGGGCTTAATAACACCACAAACAGCATGGTACGACGTTTACCTTGATCATGGTCAAGGTGCTGAACGACTAGGTATCTATACAATGATTGAGGTACTTGATGATACCGTTATCAAAAGCTTCTACGGTTCAGACAAAGGCAACATCTATGAAGCGGATGGTGTAGGCGCAAGCCTCTCACGAAGTACTGTGACAGAAATTATGGGAAGTTTCCAAAAGGAAAACAATAAAGACAGCGATTATTCTGACTTAGCAAAACTATTTCAAGTCCTTCATGCTAATTATCGTGTAACAGAAGCAGAGCGTTGGCAAACAGAGCTGGAAGCAGTTTTTGATGTTGATAGCTTTTTGAAATGGTTAGCAACCAACACGGTTATACAGAATTGGGATGCTTACGGCGCTATGGCTCATAACTTTTATCTATACAACGTACCTGAGACAGAGCAGTTTGCTTGGATAGGTTGGGACTATAACGAGTCTATGGGCGCAAGAGCTTATGGTAGTACTTCAAGCAATCCGCTTATGCCTACAGCAGTTAACACTGCTAACAACAATATGCAAACCAGAGGACTCGCTTCGATTACTTCAAGCTTAGACCAAAGCACAATAACCGATGACTGGCCTTTGATTCGCTTTTTGATGGATAACCCTGTTTATTTTGAGAACTATAAAGGCTATGTAGAAGAAGTTATTACTACAGCTTACAATCCTGAAAGCATGTCACAGGCTTATACAGTTTGGTCGAGTTTATTACGACCTTATGTTTTAGATGTTGTGGGATTTGAGGCGGAGGTTGAGCGGTTGAGAGGGCACGGGGAGGCTCG